>JAUCBJ010005880.1:0-21886 GCA_032718475.1 Nemertoderma westbladi | reverse complement strand
TAACATCACGAAACTGCATCTACAGTAGATCTTTATTTGAGAAAACCTGATGGATTTATGGTGGAATTTATAAAATATTAATTCTCTGGATCTAAAATATAAAAAGTTTGCTCTTCAATTTTTTAAAACTCATCAACATACTCAATATCTTATTGCAATATCTATAAATATGATAACAATGAGCTAGTTTCTTATAAATTGTTTGTAATGATTGCCAGTTAACAACCACCATCAACTGCTCGTTCTGTGGAGACAATAATGTCCCGCCATAAATCTCGCGCCGATATTTAATGTATTACAACGCGCTGTCAATCAATACATTCCTTTATAGGGAACCACGAAGGAGATCCAGTGAATTCGTTTCCGCTGCCAGGAATGCTAAAGGACGGTTCACAGGATCCTTTGGGATGGCTCTACTCGAAACTGGTATCCGTCTGGGGGAAGAACCTTCCATCTTCTACTTACGAGACGATCAGACGCGGTGCCTATTACACCGCGTTGGTGCAACCGGGTCTGCGTATTGTCTCGTTGAATACGATGTACGCCCTTTCCGACAACTGGTGGTTACTGGTTAACTCAACGGACCCTTTGGGCCAACTGCAGTGGTTCGTGGATGTATTGGCGGCTGCTGAAGCGAAAGGAGAGAAGGTTCATATTATTGGACACGTACCGCCTGGACAGATGCTCTCTGTGTTTAGTAGAAACTACTACGATATTGTAAACAGGTTTGTTATGGTGAACCTATAATATCGGCATACTGTAGTTTATGTTTAGTGATAATTTAGTGATTAGTGATCGGCATGGTTTAGTGTTACATAAATTAATGTAAATACAATCTAATTAACCCTTTCACACCTAGTTTTAATGTGTATCCCAAAAACCAAATGCAAAATTTCAAACCAGATGTCCAACCGTCTTTATCTGCCAGTCTGTATGTCTATCATTCAAACCGGTCAAATATTAAGAAAGCATACTAACAACTAACATAACTAGCTATTTTAGGGTAACTAAAATTCTATCAATGGGGAATGGGCTGGTTGGTTCATTTCTGATGTCAGTTTTCACGTTTAACGAAATCTAGACTCTGTGAGCGTTTGTCCGACTCGCCTTTGCCATATAATTAAGAGGGGGGATTATGCACTATGCAGGCCTACCTAACACTGTAGTAACCAGTAACAGTCAACAACGTACTGAAGTACTGCTATACTGTACGTCATGTAGTATACACAATGTATGTGTAGGTCGACATCCAGATTGCATAGGCCTGCATACCTACTACTGTACAGTACATTAGAATATGTCTAATATACAGTACTGTAGATACTGAAATAAAGTAATCCTAAGATACAGTAGTTACCACCTCATCAAGTGCAATTGCGGTGTACTCTACGTAATAAAGTTACACGTTGTGGGGCCTTCGCGCAGCACGAGAGCTTATATAAGAAAATCATTTCAGTTGGCCCTTATAGAACAGGTTACAGTTTTATTTTAGAGAGTAATCAGCTGTAAAGTTACATTTCGTTGAAAATTGCTCAAATCTTTTATTTGCATTCTCTCATTACGTTCGTTCTTTGTTTGTTGTCGTTACAAAACTACTCAGATAAGCACACTGTAAATTAAAATTTTACACACAATTAAATTATTGTGAGTCAATTTTGTTTCATTTACTGTTGTTATATTAAAACTGTCCAATTAGTAGCGCCGATCTTTACATTTTATTTGAATTTTAATTATTTTCAGATTCTCGGACACAATAACAGGCCAATTTTTTGGTCACACCCATCAAGATCATTTCGAAATATTCTACAACAGTTCAGCTGCGAACAATTCCAGACAGGCGATAAACGTCGCATACATTACCCCTTCAGTAACACCTTACATCTACACTAACCCAGGATCAAACCCGGGATATCGTATATTCCATATAGACGGTAACTACAGCAACAGCACAAGACAAGTCTTAGACCACGATACCTACATTCTAGACCTCGAGAAGAATCGGGGAACAAAGAAACCTACCTGGGTTCTAGAATACTCAATGAAACAAAGTTATGGGATGACGTCATTGAGTGCGATGGAGTTCGAAAATCTTGCGAAACGGTTTGAAAAAGAAGACGATTTTTTTCAGAAATTTTATTTCCACTTCTATAAATCATACAAGGGAAAAAACAAATGTGTTGATGTCTGTAAAAAACAACTTATATGTGATATGAGAACAGCTATGTCAAACAACCGAGAATATTGTTAATTATTGTTCTTAAATTACTCGCATTGTATTAGATAACGTTCCCTTTAAATACAGTATATAATCATTAATTAAAAAGGACATCGTCTGTCGCTCAACTACTGTAATTCTATATTAGGCCTCTCAGGGGCTAGAAGAACCGGGGGCCACCCAGAGGGCTGGACGAACCGGGGGCCATCCAGGTGGCTGGACGAACCGGGGGCCATCCAGGGGGCTGGACGAACTGGGGGACACCCAGGGGGCTAGACGAACCGGAGGCCATCCAGGGGGCTAGACGAACCGGGAGCCACCCAGGGGGCTGGTCGAACTGGGGGACACCCAGGGGGCTAGACGAACCGGGGGCCGCCCAGGGGGCTGGACGAACTGGGGGACACCCAGTGGGCTAGACGAACCGGGAGCCACCCAGGGGGCTGGACGAACCGAGGGCCACCCAGCGGGCTAGACGAACCGGGGGCCATCCAGGTGGCTGGACGAACCGGGGGCCATCCAGGGGGCTGGACGAACTGGGGGACACCCAGGGGGCTAGACGAACCGGAGGCCATCCAGGGGGCTAGACGAACCGGGAGCCACCCAGGGGGCTGGTCGAACTGGGGGACACCCAGGGGGCTAGACGAACCGGGGGCCGCCCAGGGGGCTGGACGAACTGGGGGACACCCAGTGGGCTAGACGAACCGAGGGCCACCCAGGGGGCTGGACGAACTGGGGGACACCCAGGGGGCTAGACGAACCGGGGGCCATCCAGGGGGCTAGACGAACCGGGGGCCATCCAGGGGGCTAGACTAACCGGGTGCCACCCAGGGGGCTGGACGAACTGGGGGACACCCAGGGGGCTAGACGAACCGGGGGCCACCCAGGGGGCTGGACGAACTGGGGGACACCCATATTTTGGTTAAACAAAATTTTAATACAAAGTTTCAGACTAGCACTTATAAAAAACCGACCTACATTGGTCTCTATTCTAATTTTAACAGCTTTATCCCTATACAGTATAAGTTTAGATTGGTGTTTACGTTGATTTTTCGTTGCTTTAATATTTCATCTAGTTACAACACGTGTCACTCTTTGTTACTAGAACTCACTCATACCCTTCGTTGTAATGGTTACCCACTGGCTTTCATTAACCCTGCCATTAAAAAATTCTTCAATCGTATTAGTGAACCACGATCACCCCCTATAACTACAGTACCCAAACGGAGTGTTTTGATCTGCCTTCCTTTTACCCTCTCCTACTCCGTAAAGAAACGTCTGTTACGCCTTTTCCGGCAGAGTCTTTCCCACTTAGATTTAAAAGTTGTCTTCCAAACCAGCTGTAGGCTATCCTCCCTTTTCCCGTACAAGGATCAGATTCCTGAACACATACGGTCGGGTGTTGTGTACCATTATAATTGTGGAAGCTGCGATGCTTCTTACGTTGGACGCACTGTACGCCACCTGGCTAAACGTGTTGAGGAACACACTGGCTTTTTGTACAACTCCGGAAAATTCTCCCGTCCAAAAAATTATTCTATCTTTGAACATTCCTCCACCGCCGATCATCCCACGTTAAAAGAAAATTTCAGCATCTTATCAACATCGCGTAACTGCGCGAACTTGTCATTAAAGATACTTTGTTCATTAGGAAACTTCGCCCCACTTTAAATGACCAAACCACTTCGACTTTCCTTTCCCTACTGTAGTTCCTTGATATACCCCCCCCCCCCCCTCCCCGCCCCTACCCCATTTTTTTTGTATTGTTATTTGTTATTGCAATCTTCACCAGCCTTATTATTGTATTTTGTATTTAGTACTGTCTTTCACTAATTTTCAGGTATTTATTTGTTTTTGCTTTGAAAATTATTATTGTTTAATAAATCGAAACGTCAGCTGTTTTTTAGAATCTTTATTTAACTCAAACCATGAAGTTTAAGTTATTTGCGCTGTTTATTGTTGCCATAATAAGCTTCAGATTCCCAGCAACTCAAATTCTATCATCATAAGTACCTATATTCCAAATTATAGCCAAAACCAAACAATTTGGAAACGCTGAGTGTGATAAATCGAAGAGTTGTCCGAAAATGGAGTGCCACCAACCACCCCCCCCCCCCCCCCCCCTTAAGCCTTAAAACCAAAACCCAACTGTCAATTAACCACAAAATCAACGGAGTGAACACTAGAGGTCTCGCTACGCGGTCCTAAAATTTGTTGAGGATTACCGTATCAAACTGTTTGGAACAAAACATTTCACCATATTAAAACATTGTTACTGTATATACAGTAGCAACCAGTCCATCGGTCCATCTGCCTGTCCATCGGAGGGCGACAATATTTCCATAGTTTTGCCAAAACGTTTATAATTACAAAATACTTAGTTCTTCTGCCAACCTTTGATCCAAATACGCCGCTGATGTTTGTATTAGGCCCAGTATACAGTATTACATTGAATAAATCGTCGTCAAACTAATTTTACCAAAATTAGGTAGGAATATAACCTTTTGAGTATTTTACCCTTGTACTAACATTTGTATAAGATTACTGTTAAGATGTTCTGTTACTACTGCTATGGAAGTTTTAGTTAGTTATGTATAATTATATGTTATATCCTGAAGATGCCCCAAAGGAGGAGTAATTAACGGACAATATAATACAAACCTCATAAGACTAAAAACTTTTTATTCCGACATAAATTTGGTAAAATTAACGCGGCGTTAAAGACGGTATGTCTCTGATTAAATGGTAAAAATCTAACAAATTGTCAAAAAGTAAGGAATTCATTCTCCTTAATCACACATTTCTTGAATGTTGGGTAAGCATGGCATTAGTAGAAGTTGTCCTGCTTTAGGCAGTACAAATCACAAGATCTCTCAAATGGCACACACAGGCAAACACATGCATTGCAGGATTCATGGCATTGGATTCAATTCCCATTAAATTAAATAACAACTATCAATTATACAAGCAATGTACATGTACAACCTCGGTAGTAATTAATATCGTATTGCCAAAACTCAGTATCACCCTGTAAGCACATCTGATGAGCATTGCTGGTCAGCCCCCAGTCGGTGTGAGGAAACGCTGTGTTCAGCCAGTGGCCTGAAACGCAAAAGATCCGTATGTTGATTTATTGGTGATGAAATGAATGATCGGCAACATTGTTGTGTTTCAGAGGCGGTCAGCAATCTGATCATACATGACAGGTATTTTGTAATAATATGTAGGATTACTTACCAATGAATGATTATTTGAAAGTGCAAAGTTAAACATTAAAAATAAATTTAACATAATTTGTTTTATGATTTGTATAAAACGGTATACATCACTAAGTTATAATAATATTCAACAATGGAGATGCAACAGAAATTCGTTGGAGTTATCTGTATATCATATTTAATGGCAACTGTGAGTTTCATGACGTTCAGCTTAGTCAAAAGCTCACAAGAATTTACTCCAGAGCAACTGACACCAGATTACACGTGGATGTTATGGAGAGTCTATATGTGGTACGTAGTTGCGATCTGCATTGGCCAACTAATCGTCAATTATATAACCGATAAATTATTTGGTGAAGATTCGAGCCTAAATATATTAGTTTCTGTTATATACGGAATTGTCGTACTGTACGTAATTTCAACATCATTTTATTTTATTCTATCTTTCATTGTTCATTGCATTATTTATTACAGTTTAAGTAAAATAAGAACAGATTCCAATATACATGTGTTTGTGATCGGTATATTATTAGTTTCGTCTGCGTATTTCTTTGAGTATTTCCCTAGTTGGCTGGTGCCGTTCGATCAAAGTGGCTCTCACATATTTTTACAAATACTTGCAATTAGTACTTTATTCATTAGGGGCATCAGTTTCACTATCGATTCACTTCAAGCTGACCACAGCGACTGTAATTTATATTCAATCTCTAAATTTTTGAGTTATGCATTTTTTGCTCCATTCTTTTCCCTTGGTCCTATCGTGACACACAAACAATTTGTTACAAAAGTAAAAATAAATACCAACTATATCAGTTTCATTTGGAAGTCTGTCACATTGTTATTTGCATTTTTCCTACTAGAACTAGCTGATAAATATTTACTGATTCACACTTTGTCTGCTAGTAACTACTTGTTGTACCGGTTACCGATGTCTAGTGTTGCTGCAATAACTTTTTACGCTTTACAGATATTTAACATTCAGTATTACCTATTTTATTCAATTGTACCCCATTTCACTGTATTCCAAGGTATTGAAGTAGTTCCTACTACTAAATGCATCTGGAATGCTCGTTCATTCAGAGATGTTTGGAGAAATTTTGACAGAGGATTATACAACTGGCTGAAACAATACACTAGTCGGCCTTTTGAAAACGTTCTCTTCAAATTTCTCATTCCATACTTGTTCATATTTATTTGGCATGGAGCCACATTGGACATTTTTGCCTGGAGTCTGGGTAGTTTTATTATTTTAATTTTGGAGAAATTCATTTTTTGTAGATTGGATATGTGGAATCACTTTCATGGTCGGTCGATTTTGGCCACATTTATAAGTTTCATAACATTGGATGTGAATCTTGTGTTTCTGCTCGGGTTTAAAAGTACGGTACACATTAATTATATTATTTTAATTAATGGTTTTCCTCACATGCCTTTAGCTATTGCATTATTTTGTTATTGTAATATGTACATTTCGTTATTGTATGTTGATTTTCCTAAGTAAATATTTCTTTTCCTGTAATGTTTATATGTATAATGTTAAAATATATATTGTAATATTAAATATAATAACATAATAATAATAATAATAAATAATATAATATAAAATGTATTATATAATATAATATATATTGTAATATAATGTAATTTTTGAAATTCCACTTGTTCAGCTCGAAATTCTTTACAAGGGTGTAAAATTTCATGGCAATTGGATTTACAGATCTAGAGAAAAAGGAACATGAATAAAACAACCTCCGTGATAATCGCGAAAGGGAGTTAAAGGTAAACGGAGCTGAAAGTCAAAGACCACATATGTTAAATGTGCCATATGAATGCATATAAGTTTTTAAGAAATAATATTCAGGTGATGTTTGTTGGATTTTCGAAATTTACATAAATTCTGCTCTAGTGGGGAAGTCTGGGTAAAAAAATTCAAAATAAATAAATTTCAAAAATGAGCCAAATTTTGAAAAATTGGCGCACCGCTCTGAAAAAATTAGGTTAACTTTACATACATCAGCTTCTCCAATCTAATCGATACAAAGACATTTATAAACAATATTAACGGGAAACTTTCTTACTCTGAGAAGAGACTCCCTGACCCCGTGTTCACCAACCACACCTGAGACGTTCAGGCCTGTGAAATCGGCAAATATTATTAACCCGGTGCACCACAAATTCTACAAATTCCACTTTGAAAAGCTCCTCAATAATGACAGGGTATTGCCTGATAACTTTATAGAAGTAAAAGTGTCTGAGTCTGTACTCCCAGATATTCCCATTGGTGATATCTCCTTTGCAGAAGTGAAGGCTGCTGCAAAGAGCATTAAGACCAATCGTGCCAGTGGAGTAGATGGTGTTCCCCCTGAGGTCTTTAAAATACCTGAGTGTTTAAAGCTCATCTATCCCATCAGAGTAGACATGTACCGTACAACAAGAGTCCCACAAGAAATGAAAACAAATAAGTTGGTGCAACCTAACACTCTATGGTTCTTTTCGGGAATCTCATTGATCTCGATTGCTGCAAAGCTATACAATAGGATTCTATTAAATCGCATCAGGGATCCCATTGAGAGACTGCTCCGTGGAAATCAGAATGGGTTCTGTAAAGGTCGTGGGACCATGGAGCCCATTTTGGCACTTAGAAGGATAATTGAAGAGTATCAAAAAAGAAAGACAGGCATCTGGCTGTTATCTTTGTTGACTTCTTCAAGGCCTTTGATTCAGTCTCTCGCTCACGTATGTTCAGCATACTTTCATTATATGGGATTCCTGATGAAATTATTGCAGCAATCAGATCAGTATACGATGGTTCGACAACATTTGTGTCTACTGTTGACGGTGACACAGAACCATTTGAAGTGTTATGGGGCGTCCTCCAGGGAGACACACTTGCACCATTCTTGTTCATAATTGTTGTTGACTATGTTCTACGCATGTCCTTAGATCATCATAATGGTGATGGGGTGATGATAACTCCACCTACTGGCTCCAGAAGTCGAGGAAATCCTGCCAAGTACCTAACTGATCTAGACTTTGCTGATGACTTAGGAGTACTCTCAGAATTACTAGAGAGAGCCCAACGGCTCCTCAGCTCATTAAAACATGCTGCTTCTAGTGTTGGTCTTTTTATTAACTCCAGAAAGACCAAAATTTTGACAGTTAACTTTGAAAGTCCCCAGCAAGTCTCTGATCGGATGAGCATAAGCTCAAAAGATGGTATGCTTGAGCATGTGGATGACTTCTGTTACCTGGGATCATGGATCCGGAAGTCAGGTGAGGACCTTCGAATACGTAAGGGAAAGGCATGGGTAGCCTTGAATAGGCTTTCCAGGATTTGGAAGTCACCGAGAATTAATCGGAAACTTAAGGTCCGGTTATTTAGAGCAGCAGTAGTTCCAGTACTCCTCTATGGGAGTCCATGCTGGGCTCTAACTGCTGAGGACACCAAATCTCTGGACGGCACATTCACAAGAATGCTACGCCGGGTTCATTGTGTCAAGTTCAATGCACACATCTCCAACCAGACACTATATAACATTGGAGGTGTCTCATTGGTTCCCCCAAGCTTGACACTAGAACAAAATCGCATCCGCTTTGCAGGACATTGCTTTCGCAGTGAGGACCAGCCAGTGCATAATCTTGTACTTTGGCAGCTCATGGAGTGAATAAGCATGGTGGACAGCCCATGACTTTCTTGAGACGCATCTTAAAGGACACTGGCCTTGAAGATGCGGATGATCTAGCAAATGTCATGGGTGATAGGGAGTTGTGGCGGTGCAATTTTGTCGATAAGCCGGCACAGCATTCTTAAAAATGCAGCTGCAATGCAGCATGCCGATCCTAGTAGTAGTAGTACTGGAATATTCCATGAACTCGAGAACTCGTGGAAGATGTAAGATGAGCTGTAATCAACCCCCCCC
The DNA here is from genome assembly GCA_032718475.1 of Nemertoderma westbladi. NCBI lineage: Eukaryota > Metazoa > Xenacoelomorpha > Nemertodermatida > Nemertodermatidae > Nemertoderma > Nemertoderma westbladi. Next base: position 12,536 of record JAUCBJ010005880.1, on the reverse strand, counting down.
CCGTCCCCCCCTTCCCCCAACCAATGAATAAATAAATAGTATTTTTATTACATCAGATTTTTTATATTTAACTATGATTTTAATTTCCATAGGCGTGGGCGTGGGCGTATCTATAATAATAAGTTCAATAATACCATATGCATAACCGGTAAAAATTGCTACACTATAGCATTAGACTGTTATGCTGTGCGACTATTTGTTTCAGATACTGATATCATCATAGTGACTGCAGTTAGTTGTTGCAGTAGTTACACGTTCGTGGGCGCAGCACGCGAACTTGAATAAGTTCGAAACAAGTTAGATTTGATCTGGAGTCAAAAGTTCGAGAGGTATTTGCCCGTAACTTTCAAAAATATTGCAACCTTTTCTCTATTATGCCCATATATAATTTGGTTGAAAATGGTTAAAATCTTCAAAAATTATTTACGAATGAATTTTTCATTACAGACGGACATGAAATTTTGCCCTATTTACTAATTAGAATTGTGCGCTAAGGTTCGCCCTGACTGCTTGGCTCACCCCACATGTTGCAGTATTGCTGCTACAGTGATATGTACCACCTGTACTTCTACAAATGTCCCTCCCTCTAATATCTACACTGACGAGAACTTGAAATTAGCAGTGTCTAATGCATTTATTATTGTCATTAGAACCACCTAATTCAAGCGCTGTCGTATTGGTTGAATTTTCAAATATTTTATCGTCCAATCAGAAACAGAGACTGCTTGAAATTAGGATGTTCTTACGCCTCCTCTTGCACAAGTCCCTAAAAGGTGCCACCCTGTTCCATGGCCCAGGAAATTCGAATGATTGAAAGACACGTAATTTGTACTGGAAAGGGTGGCAGATCAGATCTGCAACGTGTATTTTGCGGTGAATTCAAATCTGTTTTATAACGAACCTGCCTATTAATAGGCCAGGGAAGTTCTTGTCAAGAGTTGAGTCGTTTAAAAACACGATGTGGTTGTGTGTGTGTGTGTGTATATGTATAACCATCAAATATCTCAAAAACTCAAGCAGGTACGCAAAAATTTTAATAACAAACTCTCCATAAATTTTGGTTGCGCCCACGTTTTGTGACGTTTCGATCACGGGGTCACTTATAAATAGCGGTTTTGAAAATTTAAAGTCGAATTTCACCGATTTCAACTCGTCGAGTAGGCACCAACTTTTTTATTTGAGATATTCAGTCATCTGAGCAACATATTTGAGCCTCAGAATCTTTTCAAATATCGCCAATCTCGCACAAAACGTCGCCAAAATTTGTTAGTCCGGCAAAAAAACGCACAAATTCGTCTAAAAGAGTAAATTATTTAGTTGCGGAATAATTTGATTCAACTAGAAAAGGAGACCGTGTAAGGAGACCGTCCATATAGACAAACGTAGTGTTAGTTGTGTCCCTCCTCATTCATTATCATCAACTCCCTCCCACCTAACATAGCAGTTATTGTCATAGGATTCACTGGGAAGAGGTATTCATCTGGTGGGGGTGATACATTATACAAACTTACAGTTGGTGTTTGATTACTGTCTGGGTTAGAGTGAGATAGTAATAAATTTGGCAAGTAATATACTTCTCTGCAGTTTGGGCCTTCAATAAATCGTAGTAGCTTACTAGGCCCACATGAGTACCAGCAGCTGGTGTTTCTATCGTTGAGTTGATGGCAATTTATCGTGTTTTCATTTTCGCTCACTCATGGTACTGGTTTGAGGGGCTGGTTCGTTTAAAGCCAGCTTGCTGGCTTTCTAGTCATTGAATACGGGAAATACACGTCAACGGGAACTTCTGAAAAAGAAGTAAAAAAAAAAAATTAATTGGCAAAGATCAGCCACCGTTTGTTGGCAATACATTTCAGTGTTATACCGGTGCCGGTCGGTGCTTTATTAGTTTTTGGCGTTAGTGACGCGTTATTTGGACGGGTACTGGGGTACTGTAGCTCTAGTCAGCTAGTAGTAACGCTGTTTCGGCGGCTAGTACGCTTTTGTAATTCAATATCGTTGCCGTTGGTGGTCGTCTAGTCGTTTCGGTTGCGTTGTGAAGCATTTTCCAGTTGGGTTGTTGGTGATCCTTTATTTAAGTAGGCCTATTTCCCAAATCTCATACTGTAAGTAGTATATATTAATTTTACACAATGTATTATACCAAATATACCAAATACCATATATCAGTCAGTATTCAGTATATGTATATATATTATAATATCAAATTAGTAAATTTTGTCAGAACATGATGGTATATCTGTCTGTATTGACAAAAAAATTAATATATATACAGTATATACTTACCGTATAGTTTATAGGTTATGTACTACTTACAACTTACATCTACATCTGTCTGTCTGTCTTGTACACAGATGTAACCTGAAGTTGTTTCCCACTTTCAGACTTCAGGACTTTGTCGTTCTGTAAACTACCGGCAGATCGGTACTCCGTCAACGTTGCCTTAGTCCTACCCTACGTATGATCTATCCGAATAGGCCTACAGGAATATGAGGTTTGCCCGTAAATGCGCAGCTGTTGGCCATGTGGATTCTGTTACCGACACCAAGGTGAGACTACTTCCACTTACACCTTATAAACAAATCAGCAAAAAAGTTATAAACTCCATGGTTGTCGATGGTCTCATAAAGAATAGATCAAGATTTATTTGCAGCAATTGTGTACAAGAATATTGTAATAAAAATGGATTGGACATTAATAGTCGTAGAGCACCTAAGTCGAATGTTGTTTCGACTGGTACCGGTAGGCCTACCGGCACACCTACACGTTTACACATTGCAGAAAGTGAGATATCGAGTGTAGGTTACGCGAATAAGCCGAAGCTGAGTGACTCCCCTAAAGTAGTTAAAGTAATTTGTAAAGATATTGCAATCAAAGACATCGTTCCGGTTCCTGATAATAATGGTTCCTATGGGAGTAAAAAGCGATTCCCAAGGACTGGTTCAGTATTAGGGAGCAAATATTCGAAATATTCGCAAGAACAACTTTACGAAGCTTCGCACGCAGTTTATAACGGGTTATTAACTCTCACGAAAGCCGAGTCTCTTTACGAAGTCCCTCACTCTACTATATATAAAAGAGTTAGAGAACTTCGACAAGGGATTGACATATCTCAGAAGCGTCGTCTCCATTATACTCCCGATAAAATGGTTGCGGCTATCGACTTGTTTACGAAAGGGCACTCCTACGCCACTGTGTCCAAGACATTCGGTATTCCCGTGTCGACACTTTCGAAGAGGGTTATGAAAATGAGAAAGAGGGGTACAGCTGTCACGCAACTTAAATTAGGCCGCGGGCGCGCAACGGTACCCATACTTGGACACTCGCAACCCCAAGAATCGTTGACAATGCGGTGGAACAATCCTTTAAATGGGTTAGTGAACGGCTCTACCGATGTTAGCCATGGTTCTCGTTGCAAAGTAGAACAGGAACCGCTATTGTTTTCAAGAGATATAGTCGACGATAATGATGAGATGATAGGTGATAATATTGGGATAGACGAGGATGCTGATGGTGGATTTGACCAATTGGAAGGAACCGGTGAAGAAATTCCTGAAACTAATGAAGTTTACGAATCTATTTTAAGTGACTGTCTGGAATCCTACAGCCAGGAGGTTGAAGTTTCGACGACAAACACTGCCGTTAGCTCATCGGAATACGTCGATAGAGGTAATCTTCGAATGGAACTGATGAGCGCTGCAATAAGTGTGGCGTCTGTTTGCCAAACAGATGAATCATTCGCGGGGATCCACACTGATTTCGGGGTTTCGTGTCTCCATGTTCTCAAGGAGTTTGCTGCTCGCGGCACCTCAACCAATCATACTCCACATTGCAATTGCAAGGCGAAACTCAACACGAAAATAGAAGCTAAAGACCGCCAGAGTGCGGACCTTGCAGATGAACAACGTTTTACTTTGAATGGCTGTAGGAATGTGTCTGTTAGATTCGTCAATCCGACCTCTCAATCCCGGACATGACAGAATATATAAACTTTAAGTGGCATGTGCAGGAAAACTAAAACTTATTATCCTAGACTGCTGGAAATTACACGATCTTTATTTCCTTCCGGGTTACGATATGACACAAATTACCATTTTTTGTCATTTGAATCGTATCACCGAATTTTTATAAAATACTTATTTTAATTAGTCTCATTAAATATGATCGTATCGTATCGTGTCCCGTCCCGCTTTATTTCTTATTGTAACAAATGTGTTTCGACGGGGCACCATCTTTTATAAACTATTTACTGACACATAAATATTGAAGGAAAGAGAAAGTGATCGGTTAACGTGCGAAACACGAACCACCGGTTGCAACTCGAGGGTTCCTGGGGCTGGGGGAGTAAAGAAAATGGTTGGGGGAGTTAGTGTGGCGCCCTGCCCACCATGCCTTACAGACGAGGAATATCCAACTGGCAGTTGTGCTAACATTTGGCTATCAAAAATGGCAGTTGTGGTGACAAAAAATAGTGGTAACAAGTTGAGCTGACATTTGATCAGGGACATGTGTCCGACGTTTTGATCGGGTCCCCATGTACTCTTTGTAATGTTAGCACAAGTGCCACTTTGCAATACCTGAAATGTGAGGGAAAATAATCGTGTATCCCTTTAGCGTCCTCTTCTTGAACATTCAAAAATCATTGACTAGAGTTCTGCTAACATGTAATAGTTGTGCTAACATCAAACAAATGACACCATCAATATTGATTAAAATTATCTCATGGAATTTATAACACCAGTTGTAGGAACATTTCTCCTCTGCAGTTAGGCAGCGAATTCGTGCTGTCTATAAAATATTCTAGAACATTTAATTATTTACATGGAGTGAACGGCGATGCCATTGTTAGAGAAGGCAATATATCGAGCTTGAAGGCGAATATATGTCTGCTGGCCAGACAGTAGTGTAGCTAATGCAATGGATGGGGAAGCCAGCCTGCGGCGATATTGATTTGTGATGTAAATTTTAAGGCCCTTTGCCCCACAAATTCGGGTTCATAATAATTCGGGGTAATGTAAATTTATCTGTGAATATGAAGCACTACTGGAGGCAATATTAAGGGTACTCTTTCACTTGCTTCCTTTTCTTGTATTTACGTACAAGGCAAGGGGGACTGGACTCCACACTAACTCCCACAGATGAACACAGAGGATGATCTCATATACATATTATATATTGTGCTGTGCGATGGCCGTATTTCGATTGTGAATCATGTTTTGCATTACAAACAAGATTTATTTATCCTTAATTAAATCAAATTGATGATTTTATGACCATATAGGTTTTTTGGGATACTGATCACGAATATAACACTGAAATATATCGTACATTATTGATTAGGGAATTTATGGATATGTACGTGTCAATGTGCGGCATGAAAAATACAAGTAGCACTAATTGGATAATACAAAAATGATTATCAAATCAACCTGATTTTAAGACATTGTGGGTTTTCTGGGACTCTGAACACGAATATGACACTCAAAAATATAGGATTATCGAACTAAATTCGATTTTTGGCGTTTGAAATTGTACGCCATTTGTATTTATCCGTCCCACCGGACAAGCAGCAAAAATGATAGTTGCGTTAACACGAATGATTTTTTACGAGTTATATCGTAGTAATCAGCGACTTTGAAAACCAGTATACTGTGGATATTTATAACCAAAGTCAAAATTTAACACTTTATAATTTTGTGCTACTTGTAGTTTTCGTTTTGGGGCACTTGAATGGCACCAAAATGGGATTTGCACATGCACATACCAGAAATATTTATAACTAGTGTCATCCTGTTCAGCGACATCGAAAACTCGTATACCTTCAGAATTATCAAACCAAACACAACATTTTTCAGTTTGACATTTTTTACTTATAATATTTTGAGTTTGCAGCTATATATATATATATAGAAATGCTATATATAGAGTAGACTCAAACTTTTTGGACAAAAATAAAAAAATTGACAGTGGAAAATGTCAAAATTGAGAAATTGTGAAAAATCTTGTTTTATATACAGAATCATGAATATCAGATAATGGTCCCCTTAATATTAGAAATTAATTTTAACAATGACGAGCCTTGGAAAAGCTAAAACAAAGAAAACTTGCGATTCTTTGCCTGCCTCTTATGGTGGAATTTCACAAGATGGGTACGATGCAGTGGGTGAAACAAATTGACGGAAGCCATTTCAATAATAAGAATACCGTGACAGACATCATGGTCATTTATCATGATGGTATATGACTTCACTTGACTTTACAACACTTTTTAACAATTTAAATTATTTGACTTGATATCACTTGGTTTTATGACACTTGACTTGACATCATTGGACTCGACATCACTTCATAATTAATGCCTTGATTGACATCACGTGACTTGATAGTAGTTTGACTTGGCGCCATACGACTTGACATACTGACTTGACATCACTTGACTTGACAAACTTGACTTGACTTGATAATACTTGTTATATTATCACCCTGATTTGTTGATACAGCTCGTTTCCTGCTTGTTTTATCCTCTATGCAAATTTAGGATGTAGGCCTACTTTGTAGACATTTCCTGTTTCGAGATATTATTAAAATTTGACTCAAAAATCTTGGAAATTCTCATTACAGTAGTACGGCAATTCAATTACTTTAAGTAGAGGACATATTACATTTCGTTTACTCCTCCTGCGTTACTACTCTTTGCTCCAGGGAAAAAGCCATAAAATAATATTTTGTTTTATAATTTATTCAACATTTGTCTTACACGTGAAACTTACAGGAAGTTTCCATCATATTTATAATATACTCTATCAAATTCAAATACTTACCAGAACAGGCAATACATATTTAAATACTTGCCAAAACAGGCAAGGTGTATTTATATACTTGCCAAAACAGGCAAGGTGTATTTATATACTTGCCAAAACAGGCAAGGTGTATTTATATACTTGCCAAAACAGGCAAGGCATATTTACATACTTGCCAAAACAGGCAAGGTATATTTATATACTAGCAAAAACAGGCAAGGTGTATTTATATACTTGCCAAAACAGGCAAGGTGTATTTATATACTTGCCAAAACAGGCAAGGTATATTTACATACTTGCCAAAACAGGCAAGGTATATTTATATACTTGCCAAAACAGGCAAGGCATACTTACATACTTGCCAAAACAGGCAAGGTATATTTATATACTTGCCAAAACAGGCAAGGTATATATATTCAGCCAAATGGAGAAGTCTTGGTTTCGTACTGTAGACTGTTATAGTCTTCGTGGTTGGAACCTCTCTGCATCGTATTAAGTTGAATTAAGATAGTTTATTATTTTGTAAGTAATATTGTGGCTTATGAATAATTTGACTGTTAACCATTAGTTACGTAATATAGTGTTTATTGAAGTTTATTTATAGTTCAGTTTTACGCATACGGGATCCCGAGAGTGATAATCCCGGTCCCGATGCCGGAAATCCCGCAAATTTGCGCTAACCAAATTACCTGAGTAAGACAGTAAGAGTAGGACACGAGTCCAGTTTGCCCTTATCCGAGGCGCATCCCATTGCGTTCGTGGGTCACGCATCAAATGGAGAAGTGGGCTTGGACTGGAAGATGGTGCTGGGCTGCCATAAGGCCAGACAGGATAGGAACGTCATATGCAGCAACCAGCTAATTAATCTACATCGCCTCTTCTGTACTTAACTCTATTTTATAATTTTTAACTGATATTTGTGCTGTGTGGGGGGTTTCGCTATAGTTCTCTACCTATTAATTATCAGTAAATGTTTGTCTCTTTATACTTTTAATTAATAGGGTACTATACCATTAATAGTGCCGGTGTGTCGATTTTTGTATTAAATGTTCCAGAATTTTTAGCACCACCCATGAAACTTTCTACTTTTTTATATTTTATTCATCAAGACATGATTGGAGCAAAAAATAGTTTTCATGTATTGGGTAACATCCTTTGTTAAGGGTAATAATATTTAGTATTAAATAAATAATTAAATAGCATTTATATTAAAAGCCACCCATTTGCCCGAGTAAACAATCTAATTAAACTTATAACATTATTATTACTAATGAGGTGTATTCTTAGAAGTATACTATATTACAGAAAGGTGAAAGTTCTTCCTAATAAAATTACAGTTTATTAAATATAGCAACCGGGGACGGCACCACGGGTAGTATTCGGAGAGACGATGCCCGGGAGGGGCGAGGAGATCGACGTAGACAGGGACGCTAACGTCTAGAAGTTCGCCTATCAGCGACTCCACAGACCGCGGAGATCGCTTGAGATGAAAGACGACGTGGGGCGGGAGACATTGGTACATTGGAGACATTGGTACTCGGTTGCGGCTACTGTGGGAGACAGACCCACCAGGAAAGGAGCTGCTTGTACCGGTTCCAGAAAGGGACCAGCTGTCTCTACTGCCACGAGAAGAGCCACAGGATGGGAGCGTGTCCACGGTTGCAGAACCGATGTCCGAAGTGCAACTTTCGGGGACACCACGGACGCCAAGGAGGGATGGACTGAGGATTTGATGTAGTGCGCCTGGAAGGCGCCACGTGAGACGTGCGAACTATGTACAAATTTAATTAATGTGAATAATCATATAAGTACAATTTGTATGTACGTACGTAGCAATCAGTAATCTACAAATATATACGTTCGGAGTAAGTACTATAGTCATACAACCTTTCTCAATTAGCTACTGGGACTGGGGGGTAAACTGACTATGGCACTATGGACGAGAGACCAGACGATTTCACACTTCTTGAGTGCAACGGCATGGGAGGGGGGTGAGATTCGTCAGAAGGGATGAGATAGTAAAAGTGGGGTTGAGGGACGGAGTGATAGTGCGAAGCGCGGAGAGAGTGCGGATGCAATTCTAGTGTGGAGGGGGAGGAATAAGAGGCTGAGTGAGGGACGAGGAGGTCCGAGGGTATGCGAGAGTTAGGGTGAGAGTGGAGAGGAGGCAGGGCGAAAGTGTTGGGGAAACAAAAGTTGCGTGAGAGGTGAGCGCGATCGGCCCGACATGAGACGCCAGGCATACAGGGTAGCGTTATCATACCCATAGGGAGCGGCCTGGAAAGCCGGCTCCGAGAGAAAAGAATTCCACCCCACACCCGATACTAGATCGGGATCCAGCGGGATTGTAGCGCACTTTTTTTGGTTGATGCTATCTTCTTACCGGGAAGATAGCATGGGGGGGGGGGGAGTGTTAGCTTATTCAATCCCGCTAACACCCCATAAAGTTAAGCCGATAAGCAATATTGGGGGCCACGACCACGAGATTGGGTAATCAACCAACTCGTGCCACCCCAATAAGAATGGGAAGGAGAAGCACACAATGAGGGTCAGGGGCCAAACCCCTAACCCAGAGAGAACAGGTGGAGTGAACGGGAACACTCCAAAGGGCGCCAACAAGGGTATCAACCAATCAGAGGGGGGAAAGGCATCGATTAGGTAGAGTAACAAGGCCAACCGTGCAATATAGCCACTTGGCAGTAATCATATCAGTTCAGTTATCTCAGTGCAATATTAGTGCCAGTTTAGGTTAGATAGTTTAGCTAGGGAAGGACCGGGACTTTAGTTACCGTATCCCGCCTTCCGTGTACAACAACCTATATCTATATCTTTATACCGATCATTATATACAACGAAGGACGCGAACTCATTTACTCATTTTCATTTACTCTTCACTTTCACTTTTCATTTACTTTTTTTCGATTTCATTGTTCTACCGATGCACAAAAGTTGCCAAATGGTAAAAAAAATAAGGCAAAAAAAATTTCTTTAAATTTCGTCTATGTCTTCATGGATCCCAAGAGGGTTGAAATCTTGTGCCATCGCGATGCACCATAATGAAATGTATAACAATATAACACATTGATGAAAGATCAATGACTCAAAAAAGAACTTCCTGCATGCATCAAATGTCATGAAATGGGTCCAAACTTAGTTAGATACCAAAATTTTAATTTTTGGATCAAGGGAAGTTGTGCCACAGGCACATGACCAGAACCTACTCTTTGGCGCAAGTGATGATTATTCTCAATTTTGGTGATGGACAACTTTTAGTTCTCCTACGGCATTATTATTACGCTCATTAGAACCGCAATGACCGATTTAGTGGGGGTAGACACCATCAAAATAAGCATAGAGCGAATTTGATTCCTTGAGATAATTCAAAATATCATTTATTGTGTTTGTCCATATCACATCAAGGCGGTAATGTAGACTTGTGCCGTACTTCACATTTTCTGCGATATCTCAAGAACTATTCGCTCTACGTTTGTTTTGAAGGTGTCTACCCCCACTAAATCGGCCATTGCGGTTCTAATGAGCATAATATGAATGCAGTAGGATAAATCAAAGTTGGCCATCGCGAAAATTGAGAATAATCATCACTTGCGCCAAATGGTAGGTCCTGGCCATGTGCCTGTGGCACTAGTTCCCTTGACCCAAAAGTTAAAATTTTGGTATCTAACTAAGTTTGGACCCATTTGATGACATTTGATGCATGCAGGAAGTTCTTTTTTGAGTCATTGATCTTTCATCAATGTGTTATATTGTTATACATTTCATTATGGTGCATCGCGATGGCACAAAATTTCAACCCTCTTGGGATCCGTGAAGATATAGATGAAATTTAAAGAATTTTTTTTTGCCTTATTTTTTTACCATTTGGCAACTTTTGTGCACCGGTAGAACAATGAAATCGATAAAAAGTAAAAAACGCACCGCCCTAAGCTCTTTATGTCTATCACAACATTACAATCGTCATGTTTACGAATATGGCAACGAAATTCTCGAGAACCTACTCAAACTATTATTAAATTTTAAGAAAATAAGTGTAGCCCTTTGTGTACCAAAGATAAAGATAAAGATTTTTACTTCCAAGAAAGTATATTTGATCGTACCAAGGTTTATTTTGTTGTTATATATAAAGAGGATAACCATATTATTACTTATCCTACCCTCAAAGGCGGCACACTGCCGCCTTTAACCATTTTCGAAATTTATAAATCTTTCATTTGAACTCCGGGGGGCACACTGCAGCCTTAATCATTTGTAACATAATTATTGGCTAAATTTAAATTAAATTGCATAAACTATGTAATTTAAAATTAATCAAACCAACAGGAATCCCTTCAAGCAATAAATTAATTTTTCTAGACCAGTTTTTCCTGCACGACACGAATATGAACTCCATTTATCCGCCCCAATAGTTATAAGAAAGTTATAAGAGGTTTTTATAAAGAGGCGGCACCCTGTCGCCATGGGAGTCAGGATAATATATGTAAAGGCGGCACTCTGCCGCCATGAGGGTTAGGTTATAATTATATAAAGGCGAAACACTGCCACCCTGGGGATCAGGATAATATTATATATATGTAAAGGTGGCACTTTGCTGCCATGGGGGTTAAGTTATAATTACAGTATTTAAAGGCGGCATTATGAGCATTTTCATGAATTATGAACACGAGTACGTGTCGTGACAATACGTGTGATGAACTCGTACCGTGTTGGTACGCAAAGTGTTAAAGGCAAATAGGTCTATGATACAGTTGCTGAAGTTAGTAACGTTGTAGCAGGACGATATAGCTGGTTTTCTGCTCTTGTATCTGGGTCAGTACAAAACGAAGACCAAGGACTTACAAAACTAAGAGGTAAAGTAGCGTTAGCTCCCAAAGAGCGTTAGGTCTCATTGGCATTTAAAGGAGCAGGTTAGTAAAGGAGCAGGTTACATAGTCATAGTTGGGGGAACCAAAACAATAAACGAAAGTTATCACATGTGTTTCGTACAGGTCTTAAGTTTTTGGGTTTTGTGTATTTGTTTTGTACTCACCCTTTTGTATTTATTATTGCACGCTTGTAGCAAATTATTATTGCCAATCTGTTGTTCTATGTACTAATACCGTTGTGGACACCCAAGAGTCTATAGATCGGATTAGAGACCAAGTTTATTTTGCAAATTTTTTGACAATAATGCATTACGTGCTACGAGATGGGGGAGGCATGATTGATTATACGAGATAGGGTGTTAATTAGATTGGATGTTACGATATGGAATAAAACGAAATATTACAATAATCCTTTTCTTCTATTTCGTGAAGCAATGATTCAAATTTCTAATGCCCTGCTGCTGTACATTCAATATAGAAAATAATAAAAATATAATAAGAATAATTTCTCTAATAACAACTTATACAATTAAAAATTAGTGATATTCGATGTTTCATTAAAAGCACTATAATATAACATCGCGATCTTAAATATTCAATTTGTTATTCCCCTCAATTATACACGATATATGATGTTTCCGGACACCAAGTTGTGCCTACAATCAAAGAAACTTAATATCAATAAATAACCAAAGACGAAAAAGCAATATCACACTCCCTCACATTACCCTCACATTATACACCACACCCCCTAGTGGTAGCACAGGAATTGATGTCACCACAATTTTCAAATAATCAGTCCCACTGAAAGGGCACAACTCTGAACAAATAGTGCGTCGGCACAACAAGCAATCGG
>JAUCBJ010005879.1:0-32412 GCA_032718475.1 Nemertoderma westbladi | reverse complement strand
ATGGTGTGCCTGTGTCCTATCTGTGTACTGGTATCTCTCTGCCTATCCTCTCCTCCCGTAGGAATACAAAGGGTTTCCGCGGGTTTTCCCGAGTCAAAATAATACGGTTCCTAAATTTAAATTTTTGGCGTACAGTGTGTCGCTACTTCTACCTTCGATCTCAGGTCTTATACTTAGGTAGCGAGGCATCGAACGCTGTCTAACCTTTCAGGCGATGGGCGAATAACTACGAATCAGTATTGTGGGTGGTCTCCTGTCTACATTCCTCCGATGTTCCCGTTCATTGCTGTGGCCCAATGTCTAGCCTGCCATCCTGGCCCTCAGTTGGGTTCACCGTGGTGAAACATGATAGAAAAAGGGCAGATATAGCGATAATTCTGACTTTATTACAGATAACCAACAATTATATTAATATAAACAATGTAATCTGAAATAACTAATGGATGTAAGTGAGAGAGAGATAAGATAACTAATGAACGAAATTGCACCTTTTATAGCAAATTTGTGCTGCAATCAATCGAGATAAATCTAGATTGTTCTATGGGTTCTACTAGGTTTTTAAAGATAATCATTGGTCCAGCGAACACGTATCTTGCACGACATTGGTTACTATCTAATAACTGTAATCTTATTGGTTAATCTGCCTTGAGCAAATGCAATTTAATTCGTAGCGGTTAATTTAAATGAGTTGAAACTCAGCACAAAAAATAATTCACACTTACTAGGATTCGAACTCGATACCTACTACACGAATTTCCAACGCTTAACCGACTGAGCTACTGAACCACTTGAACAATGTTATACAAATAGATATGGTAAATGCAAATGAGGACTTAATGTAATCTTTATAGAAAGTTAATTCGAACAAAATAAAATTTTGAAAATCCACGGCATTTATGAGAATATAATTCTATACCGCTCCATGAAAACAGGATATTATCGAGCATAAAATATACGGTTTTCACCAATACTAAATCAAATTATGAAATACTTGGGACGTACTTACATATTTACAAATTAAATCTCAACAATAACACCTTTACATAATAATTCGATACAAATAATTACAAATTCAAACTTTACGTATTTAAGGCTTTATTAAGTAAGTACAATATATATCTAAATTAAATTCACCAAATAAATCTATTGCATCTCAAATATTGCATAAATTCAAACAATCACAAATACAAATGCTACTTAAATATAAAACAAATTGCATAAGTTTGGAATAATTTCAAATAAATCACAAGAAAGGCTCACAAGTTTCCGTCTGCTCTTGCCTTCTATTTACTGCGAATACAAATACTGCTTCTTTATAAAATATAAATTGCATAATATTCGAAACAATAAATTGCGTAAGTTTGGAATGACTACAAATATAGCACTTTCTAAATGTAAATCTTTCTAAATATAATTCTTACTAAATATAAATATAAACTGCATAAGTTTAGAACAATATAAACTGCATAAGTTTAGAACAATATAAACTCTTTAGGCATCTCAAATATAAAATATAAACCTTTCAAATATAAATTCCTTCTAAATATAAAACTTTCTGAATTTCATAAAATCGGAACAATACAAATTACATAAATTTGGGGCAATAACAAATTACATAAACAATACAATTTACATAAACAATACATAAAATAAACAATACAAAAGAAAGGCTCACGAGTCTTCCGTCCACCCTTGCCCTCCCTTTTACCGCTTGGTGGATCGAGCCCTGCCGCGTCCTGGAAAACTGTGTACAGGTGACTTTGCTCGCGGTATGGGACTTGTGGGGCGAGTCACTAGTTTACCTTGGACGTTGGGAGATGGTGCGACCATTTCCTCACATGCTCGTCTATTAGGCATCCCAAATCCTCGACCGACTCCTCGTGATCGACCGGTTGTGTCTACCGTTGGTAAAACGTCTGGGAATGCGCGGGAAGTGGACGACGCAGACTCAAGAGAAACTTGCGCCCCCTTTTGATCAGCTGGTATGTGTCCTAATCCTCCTTGCGGTTCTCTGGGAAGTGACACCATATCCCGAGTAACTCGAATAGTCGGTTCATATCCCCTTCGTTCTTCAATATTTATAGTTTTCTTTAGTTGTTGGCTCCACTTTCTGAACCCTTATAATCCTATTCTGTCCGTCCTCCCGAGGGTGACGTGCAGACGGCGCACCCGGAGTAGCTGGTATGTTGGTCGCCTCTAGGATCTCCTCTTCCTCGAATACGCTCGCTCGTATACGTTTGTGATAGAATGCGGCTCGATACGCCCATGCGACGGTTAACCAAGCTCCCTTGTTCCGCTTTTCTGTTCGGAAACGATCAAATTCACCATATGTGATACGATTAAACATTTTGGGCAAAGTTTATACTTTCGAAAATTTTTGGTGTCATCTCCTTAGCTGAAGTCTGATCATGTGACGTCCAATGGTAAGGTAGGCTCGCGAGTCTTCCGCCCCATTCTTCCATCTCACCCTCCTCGAAAGCCTTATAGACTCTGTATAGGCTAAGAGCTTCTTTCTTTTCGCGGGTTGACTGAGTCAGCTCTTCCAGCGTATGTTCAAATGCATCGGGTTCAACAATCTTAGGTGGACAAACGACAATTTCTCCCGCCTTTGGTCCACACATAGCAAATGAATGATATGGATTAGATAAAGGATACCCTCCTTCCTCTCCTCCGCCTTCTTAACTTCCTCGTCTCTTGGCATCAAAATGCCACCTCCCACCTTGTTGTCTCCCGGCGGCAGAATGAAAAGAAAGTGAAAGAACAGACAAAACAGAAGGTACAATAGTAATCCTATCCCTTTCCATCCTGTCTTCTTACTCGACCTCCCCCTTGTCGGTATGCCACTCAACCGGACCTGCGTCTCTTCCGGACACTCCTCCGGACACTCCTCCGGACTATTGTCCTCCTGACACTCCATCGGACACTCCTCCGGGTTGTCCTCCGGACATCTCACCGTCCGCGCCTCTCCATCTCCATACCGATACTTGCTGGGACCCTTGTTTCATCCCATTGCCTCTAAGTCTTCCACATCAAATCCATTCTCTTCCGCCCACTCTCTCGCTTCACATCCCTCCATAGTACTTTAGCCGGTGAAGATCTAGAGGAAGGGGGTAATGTGGATTGTACCGCTTTCTTGAGGATGGCGGCAGTGACTGGTCGTTTAAGAGTTTGTGAAGAAGTCATGACACCTCCTCTACCTCTAAATATACCTCTGTCTCTTCCGCAAGGCGTGCGGTATGACGGAGGTACGTAACGCGATCCAAAGTTTGTAATAACTCAGGATTGGTGGCGACGAACTCGTAACCAAGGTTGGAGTCTTTTCGAATAAATTCGATAAGGTTATAGGTTGTCACATCACCGGGGTTCATACGGCAAAGGAACGTGCACACATATTGAACGTTGGTGAGCTCAGAGACTGTTAACAGTATTTGGTAGTCAGGAAGGTGGGATTGTTGCGCTTCAATCACAAAGGTGTAAGGGTTGACGGCAAAGACTCCGCAATATGAGTGGGAAGACTCATAATGGAGGCGTGTGATTTGGTGTAAATCCGCAGAATGCTCCCACAATTTAATATACTTTAGGAGGGATGTTTCGCCGTCCCGTTGTGTCAAGTCAAAGGGGCAGGAGCTCGGGTAATGTCCCTTTAATGGACATTTATCGCACTGTTCCGAGAATTGCGAACAGTTAAAGAACGTGTGATCATTAATCAATCTACAATACAGACAATGAGGGGGTAGCTCAGAACAGAACATTGTGAATAAGTTTGGCAAATCTCGCCAGTAGGTAGTGCTTTATGCGCACGGGAGCCACATTGAATGCAGCGCTTCCGACCTTGTGGCACGGCTGAACGAAAGGCAACTCTCGTTAATGGTTGTGGTCAAAGGTGCCACGGTATAATAAACTCGCCGTCATCGTCTAATTCAGAGGTGGGATGGACGGGTTTGGATTCTAAAACGTTGTCCACCGCATAGTCATTTAAATAGGAAGCTATCTGCTTATCTGAGGTTTGGCCCATTGAGACTGAGTATCCAGACTTGAGGATGGGGCGCTCTAGAATAGTAGAAGGTAGGTTTTTGATGCACACATCCTTGAATATGGCGAAACCCTTTTGGTTTAGGTCCTCAAAAGCAGATAAATGCTTATTTACCTGTCCTTTCAGAGCGGGGTCACGGAATTGGCTGTCGATGCCGAAGAAGGGGAATAAGAACCTTTGAAAACATTCGAAACTTTGGAATTTCCCTTCACGTTTAACTTTGGCAAGCTGGGTGCCGAGAAGTAAGGGGTGGGACCTCAGAGTCCTACTACAAGTATCGGCTAGCCAACCTGATACGGCAGAGTTCTCGTAAATTATGTAAATGGTGGGAGAAGGCCGGAGAGGGACACTAATGTTAGAATAAACAGCACCGGGGGTGGTCAGAGGACCATTGATGTAATAACGCGAATAATTATCACCATATAGGTTTAAATAACGGTTATACCTACCTTCCTTGAAATCCCAACCGAGTTCATGGAACGAAATGTGTCCGATGCCAGTATGTTCAGCTCTACGCATTTCGTTGCCTACACGTTCGTAAATGGCGCGGAAGAAACCACATTCCTGGGCCCACGGGAGGATCATTTGTGTGTCTGCAAAAGGGTAAGGGATGTCTAATAAGGAGTCAAAGTCCTTATACAAGTCGGGATATATCGCTGAACCGAGTTTACAAATCCTCTCATTGAACAACAGGTCGAGAACGGGTTAGGGCAACATTGAAGGCTCAATGCTGGGCGTAGGGTGACGCTTGGTTTCAATAACGTATCTGTAGGACTTCTTGAACTGTCCATGCCGAGGTACCATTTCCTGGAAGGACGGAGGGGTGAAGGATGCATCAGCGCTACGGGAGGATCGCGTGAATACATGGGTGACTCTGGTTAAAACAACGGATATGTATTAATCGGGTAGTACCTAGTTCATCGTTCGATACGGAACCTTCGTTATCGTATAGCATCATAATAATAATTATAATAATAATAATAGGATAATCTCAAGAGTGTTGTTAAACTCGAGATACACGACAGTTTCATCCACTTCAACCGGTGTCCATAAGCTATCGAGGGATCCAATGGAGCCTCGGGCGATAACTACCGATTCGTAGCTTTGGACATTCTCTACGACAGATTTTCCTTTCAATGTGGTAGAGAGTTTATCTTCCCGGAACTGTACGTCAATGTTCCAGTGAATCAATCGATCACTAATAAAATTAGCGAGATTCCATAGGGGCGCGGGTTTATCCTCGATGGTTTGTATGTTGAAGGGTTTGCGAAAGGCGTTCAGTTTGATTATGTAATCTAGGTGTATCTGCAGTGGTTCGATTTCCGTCACATCGAGGGGATTAACTAGGGGTAGAAAATCCATACTGCAGGCGGGATCCTCGGGTTTCATCACATAATGTTGACCGAGTAGAACAAAATCCGGATGGTCCTGAATTCCATAGAACGGTGGATGGAGAGGTCATCTTTATAGGTTTTTGTCCCAGATTAGCGACTTGATTTGGTCAGTTTGACCAAGGGGAGCGATGATCCACTCATCTGTTTCGTCGAGAAGGGGCTCTACAATGTGGGTTTCCAACATCAGAGCGTCTGCAACTAGGTTGGGGTTAGAGATGTCAGTGTCGAAAGGTATCGTTCGGGTTTGACTGTAAGTGACACCGAAACGCTTTACAGACCTGGACGGGTGAGCCTGCGCTTTACTTTGGAACCCTTCCATAAGAGTCTGGACCGCGGGTTGGACCAAAGAAGCTAGCTCGCGCTCGTCAGTTAAACATTCACGCTCTGTCCATTCCTCTTCTTCGCGAAGATGTTGGCTTTCTCTAAGAGCATCCGTGAGGGAGATAGCCTTTCCTCATTCGATTTCCTCTTGTAGGAGGTGGACTTCTGATTCGAATTTGGTAGTTTCATCTGACGGACGACATTGAGCTTGCCGGAGAGTTTAATAGGGTCATCTACACCGATAGAGTTTCGAAGGGTGCCAAGGAACTCGGTAACCAAAGTAGTTACGATTAACCGTGGAGGTCCCGGCAGAGGTGAGAGGGGAGGTCCACATGGATTCCTCGTGCTGCAGCAAACTGCCGTGACCTATACCGACCATGGAAGGTTGAAGAGGGGTCGGCATTTTTCTTGGTAATGGGGAGCTATCTGTTCATCCATGACGAGGTCTGGGAAATACAGATACATGGCTTCGAAGCGGGGGTCGGTCGGTGAGAGCATCATGTGTTTCACCATATAGGCAACATTGGGCCGGGAGAAAATTCAGGGAAACGGATCATGGGTTTACGCAACCTCTGCAAGTTACGTAACCGTTTCTCATCGACGTTAAATTGATTCTCCTCAAACCCACCGTGCATATACTTGATGAAGCTATGGCGGGAGCATCGTTGATGGGGGTGATTCACAGGTGTAGTGGAGACCTGTTGGTTGTGATATGGGCATTGACGACACAAGTACCAGAGCCGAAAGTCAGTTTTGCACGGGGGTGGAGACTTTACACCTGACTTACTGTATTCCTCCATGTCGTAGAAAGCATCAGGGAGGACTGGGAGTGGGCGACCCTCAGTAAGGTACATCATGCTGTGATAGAGTCGTTTGATCTCCTTAGCCGGGTTAGGATGAACACCCTTAAGGTACAGAGTTTATAAATCATGTTGACTTGCGACCTTTAGATACGTTTCGCGGAGAAAGGTGACATATTCCTCGAAGCAGGAGAGGTGAGAAGGATTCTCGGTGTCATCGTCCGCGATACCAACACGAATCTGATAGTTGTGTTGTGTTCAGGTCTCGTTACTACGTTGCCGTTCAACGTGTAGTTTGAACATGCTGGTCATTGATGTCCCTTAAGTCCATGGGGTGACCAGTGGTGAGGAAGCTGTTATAACTTCCATCGCGCTCGGTATATTTGAGAATGAACTCACGATATTGTTGTTCGATGTTGTGCTGTTCGGGGTTCATCGGCGGTTCGATGTAGTTCCCTGAAGGATCCATACGCAGTTCCATGCTTTGAGCGAGCTCGGTGGAATCGCCAGTGAAATCAGCAGTCATCATATCCATCATCTCTGCGTGCTGTTCCCCAGAACGTCGCTTGAGTGTCTTTGTGTGTCGAGACATGTGCGAGTTTGAGTAGAAGAATGTATATAGGGGTTAGGCAAGCGTTACCTCCCCAAAGGCGCCGAGACACGCTGTGACGCAGTCCCTGGTCAATCCCTAGTGGCAAGAATCGAGTTTGCAACTACCAGCGGTACCGAAATATCGTGGCTAAAGGCTAAACTCTCATCAAGCCAGGGAGACAGGGGACTGGCCCGGAGCCATCACTGATCAACTATAACTCTAGCATCTATGAAGGGTTGGACAATTGTGTAAACCTTAAAATTTCACACTATTTCTCAGTTTTTTACACTATTTAGCTTAATTTGGTGCTTATTTGTGCACTTTTGTTCAATATACGGTCAAAATACAGTTCAAAAACGCTTAACTTTAAACATTTACCAGAATTCACCGTTTGGTGTATCCATGATAACAATTTTGCTTTTCCCATACAAGCTGTACTAAGCGGTTGCATTCACAGTTGTACGAGTTCTATCTATGTTTCCTGGGAAACACGTTGTTTCGTTTTTATTTAATTAATTATTCCGTGATATGTTTGTAAATAGAGATTAGAATGCTCACTTCTCACACTTATTTCACACAAATAACTACTGTAATAGTTTGGTCATTTGGTAATTTAAGTAGTATTTTAAGTAGTAATTTAGGCATTTATGGCGATATTAAATTTAATTGTGGTTATTAGTTTGTGTTTAATGATTTATGTTTAATATAAATTAAACAATTTTTTTTTTGAAAATCACATATTTCTATGCTCGTAACGTCACATAAATCCGCTCAACGATTGAGTATTGTCGTTAGTAATTAGTCATTTATTTTGAATTATTTAAGTTTTAAGTCAAATAATTTACTGTTAAATTAAATTGTCGCATATGTTGCTATCATATACAACGTATAATTAACATAAGTAGGTTTTGTTGCTACATGCGCACCATAGTCTAATACTAATACCTACGCTGTATAAAATGGCTAATAAATAATTACACACTCAATCGTAACCCTTTATAAGACGTTACTCCAGTTTGTATGTCAGATTGCTTAGTCTAAACCTTTGTTGCCTGTGGTTACCGGAACGTTCCGTTGCCAATTCTAGTAAACAAAGGCATCCGATTGGTCAATTTAAATAGTGTACTTTGGGTTTGGGTGTATCTCTCCAAATAGTCAGTTCTACTGAGCGTACCAAGTTATTGTTACCCGTATAAATTTCTGTTATACAGCCCGTTTCCCAGGTCTTTCTAGGTTTGTCCTGATCCACTAAAAGTACTATATCGCCAACTGATACATTTTCCTTCTTTGGAAACCATTTGGTCCTGAGCTGGACTGAAGGTAAATAGTAGCTTTCGAAGTGTGTTGCGAATCGCCGAGATAGTAGTTGCATCATTTGCCATGTGCGTCTCAACAGTTCATCGCCATCCTTTGGATCGGATTTGGGCAGCATTGTTACTGGTTTTCTTAGTAGGAAATGGGACGGTGTTAGGGGTTCCATGGCTTGTGGACTCGACGAAATAGGTAAGAGGGGTCTATCGTTCAAGTAACTTGATATCTCCTCCAAAAGTGTTCTGAGCAGTTTGTCATTTAAATAAGCCTTACATGGGAATTTGTGATGAAACGAGACCTTTGTACTTTTAATCAACCGTTCCCAACTTCCGCCCCACCAGGGCGCGTCGGCGGCATTGAATGTCCATATGGATGCCGACACTTTAAGGTGTTCTTCGAGCTGGTGATCATTCCAATCCATAATGAATTTGGAGATTTCATTGTTGGCACCTACGAAATTAGTACCCTGGTTGGATCTTATAGTCCGGCTAGTGCCAAATCTACCGATCTGTCTCCAGAGTCAAAGGATAAAGCTTTTCATCGACATGTTGTTAACCATATCCAGATAGACTGCTCGAAAAGTCATGCAAACAAACATGACGCACCACCGTTTCACTATCGAGCGGGCACGCTTAACTTCAAAGGGCCCGAAGTGTGACAGGATCAGAGATCCCAACCGGGTAATTGTTATACGCATCACCATTCTGCCTTGGGATGGTGCTAACAGCTTGGCCGAGGCCGTCCATCGCCCTCGGCCTGTGGCTGGCCGGCGACTTTGGTACTCCGACCGCCATCATGCGTCAACTCGTCCCTCCCTCGTGGTTGACGGCCGCCCTCCGCTTCAGCTACCGGATCGTCCCTCGTCGGCGAATCCGGCGTCGCTGGCCGATTCCGTCTCGTCGCGGCCTCACGGATCGTTTGATTGATATCGTCCGGGGTCCGCGGAAGCGTTCTCTCTCCCTCAGATAATCGGGGCTCTCCTATGCTCATCTTTTCTTTTTACTGTCTCTGGCAGTTACAGTCGTAGCAGTTGATAAATTATTCACTGTGACGGGATCAGAGATCCCGACTGGGTAATTGTTATACACGTCACCATTCTGCTCTGGGATGGTGCTAACAGCTTGGCTGAGGCCGTTGGAGAAAAATGATAAGAGTTTGATGTTGTTTCTTGATGTTATAAAATGATAGCACAATTAATACGGCAAAAATACAGATATAATAGATACCGGTATGATAGTGCCGATGACGGTGAATAATTGTTACCGGTCTGCACTAAACTGAATAACCAACTGATGTACCAATCCAAGAATCTGACATAATATATGATTGATACACTAATATTGCTTCACCTCCTACTCTACCTTGGCCTCCTACCCAATGGATGCTTTCCTGCTCCCTATCACGTGCTTCCCTCCCCTCTATTGGCTAATATGCTACTTGTCACCCTGGCACTCTCTGGGAGTGTTTCCCTCTGCTGCTAGCCTCTACTAGCTGTGTTCCCTCCGAGGTGGTTTGACCTCTAACCTTCCTTTCTATGTGGCTTCGGGGCTTATGTTGCCCCCCCCCCCAAATGTTGGTTATGATACGAGATTAATATTGGTAATCTCGTATCTCCAACATATTCCTAAAATGCCACTATCCCATTTTCTTGTGGTTAATGAAGTGGAATTGAATCTGCTTACACTCCCCCCATGCTATCTTCCCAGTGAAAAGATAGCATCAACCTCAAGTGCGCTTCAATTTCGCTGGAACCCGATCTACTATCGGGTGTGGGGTGGAGTTCTTTTCTCGGGGTTGGCTTTCCAGGCCGTCCCCCCTGGGTATGATATTGCTACCCCTTCTTGGTGCAATCGCAACCTATGTTGCACCAAGACATCTGACATCTCTGTTCGAGACAATTATGGACTCCTTTCACACAATTTTATACCACCTCACTCTGAACTCACTCTAACTTCACTCTACTCTATATCCTATGGACCCTATCGTCCCTTACTCTCTCCCTTACTGCTTGCTTCCCACCTTTGAATTGCACCCATCTACATTCTGCGCACGTCAACACCTCCTCTCCGTACCTCCCCCATGTTCCTATACTCAACCCACACTTATTTTACTCTACTCACTCCTGATGAGCCTCACCCTCCCCTTTTGTGCCGTTGCACTCAAGAAGTGTGATTCGTCTACTGTCCCGTCCTCCTACCATAGTCAATTGGTCCCCAGTCCCAGTAGCTAGTTGGAAAAGGTTATATGACTATAATACATACTTTGATTATATTGATTCTAATTATATTCTATTGATTATTACATACGTACATACTAATTGCACTTTATTAAATTTGCACTTAGGAGTTCGTATTACTTCACATGTGGTGCCTTCCAGGCATCCCCACATCTCCCCCTCCGAGTCTTAGTTCGCTCATCCCGTCTTCTTGAACCATCTCAGTTCCTTCCCTCTATCGTCGTCCTGTCTGGGTCGCTTCCTTCCCTCTGGCTTGTCCTCTTTGAGACTCCTCATTCTCGCCGTTACTGCCTTACTAATTCCCATGGTCGATTCTTTGGGCGCTGGTGTTATTAGCTCTCGCTAACGCTTTGGAGGTGGCCCTTCCGAATGCCCCTCCTGCTTCCCCCTAGTAGTGTCCCACAAGATCATCTTCATGGTTCGCGGCACGTGCTCCGCCAGGAAATCTCTAAACTCTCCTCTGTTCTCCGGCGCCCATCTATCCAAATACCTCTTCGTGTTGATGACCCCAACATATGATGCCGCTGTCGCTACCTCTTGGCATGTAAACGGAAGTCTCCTCTTAATAATTTCCAGATGGGCCTCCTGATTGATGTTGAACAAACCCCACCGGAACTCCTGGGCCTTCATTCTCTGTCACGTCATAATGCCGACGTCGGCCCACTCCTCGAAGATCTTTAACTTCTCCTCGTCGTCCATCCAGTCGCACTTGCGCCCGTAGTGCCCTCTAAAGTTACACTTAGAGCAGCGGTTGTGCAACCTCGGACACGCCCCCATCCTATGACTCGACTCGCGGCAGTAGAGGCAACTCGTCCCCTTCTGGAATCGATACAAACAGCTCTTTTCCTGGTGAGTAAGCCTCCCGCAGTAATCGCAGCCGTGCATCAACACATCCCGCCCCAAGTTATCTTTTGCCCCAAGCGGTCTCCTAGGTCTATGGAGCCGTGGGTAAGCAAACTTCTGGACGTTAACGTCTCTGTCAATGTCTACGTCCTTGTCTCGCCTCGGCATCGTCTCTCCAAACACTACCCGTGGTGCCGTTCCCGGTTGCTCACCCAACCTGATGGTGCTCCCCGCGAAATCCATCGCCGGCTCCTCGTGCACCCAGGTCCGCTTGCCGGGTTTATCCCAGAAGGCCCTCGCCCCACTGGCCGTCACCAACCTCTCGCCAACCCAGTCCATGTCTGAGTGGCCGATCCTCTCGATGGGCGGCATCTCCCCGAACTCGTCGTCATCCTCATCCCCTGCTGGGAGTGGATCCAGACCCGGTATCCCGGCAGGCCCACTGTGTCCCTTCCCACCTTGGCTTTTGCCCGTAACTTGCCATCCTTCCAGTTCTCTCGGTCTCTTCCTCGCGAAATCGCCCTCAGAGCCCGCTGGCATGGGCATCGCTTGCAATCCTGATGTCGACTGTTTCGGCGATTCTTCCATCCATCCTAGCTCCTCCCCCAGAAACTTGCCCAAGAACCCTGATCCCCACCGTAGCTCGTCCAAGTTCTGGGCCTCAAATCCGTAGTCCTCTCCTCTAGCTTCCGCCTCTCTTTCATCTGCCTCCCTCCTTTCTCATCTGGTGACTTCTTCCAGTCGCTTCTCCTCCAGTCTATCCGCCTCCAGCTTCTCCCACCTCTGATATGGTGTATCCACCTCCCTGTCTACTAGATGCCGGCAGTTGTAGTATACTGACTCGCCCTTCAGCCCCGGGTGGTCTGCCAGACCTTCGAAGTGCACCTTGAAGGTTCTTCTGTAGTTCAGGGGTGATCCTGCTAGCAGAAACGACGTTGGCTCTCTTCCGATAACCACGGCCATGAATAGGTTTAGCAAACCTATCATTATCCAATCCTCCTGTAGGATATATCGCTTCTGATATATCTTTATCGCTCCTCTCCAGAACTGATACACCTCCTGTTTCCCTGGCCTCACTCCCCACTTCAGCGAGTTCGCCAGCTCCGCTCCATACACCTCCCTGAATTTACCCCATTTCATCGGCTTGTGGCAGATGAGCCCCATGAGCTGGCCCATCGCCACTGCTCCGCAATGTCCTGTCTTCTCTACCAATCCCAACCCGTCTGGCCCTGTCATGGCCATGTAGACTGCTTGCATGTCCAGGAGGTTGGGGGTCTCCGGTCTGACGATCATCTCCGCATCGTCGCGGATCGCCAATCCCACCTTCATCGTTGACTTCTCCCTTACTAGGTTCTGCACCGCCCATGGCAACCGGTTTAATTTCGGCCCGCTCTTCTTCCGATACGTTCCTAGATCGAATAGGAATATGTCTCCATTTGGCGCAGCCAAATGCAGTAGTATGGTTCTGGCCGACCCCGCCGACCCTCTTCTCAAACCCTCTTCATCCTCCACAGTCCCTTCGTCGTCTAGGACCATGTATCCTCCCCTGTTCAAGGACTCTACGAACCTCCTCCAGTCCTTTCTTGGTGGTTCCCTCGGATACTTCGGTATCCCGAACTTTGCCTCGTCTACTTTCACTACGTCGTGGAAATGCTCGAGGATCGCGTTGTCTGCAACGGTGTCCCGTGTCCCTATCACCACTACTCTTATGATATATTTACATATCATACTCTCCACTCTCTTACTACTAACTCTACTAACTCTGCTGACTCTACTAACTATACTAACTATGCTAACTCTACTAACTCTACTAACCCTCTAACTCTACTAACCCTCTAACTCTACTAACTCTACTAACTCTACTAACCCTCTAAATCTACTAACTCTACTAACTCTACTAACTCTACTAACACCAACTCTAACGGTACTATGTACACTCTTACTCCTGTGGTATGTTTATATACCACACCCCCTATACTTCTAACTACCTACTAACGGTACTATGTACCCTCTTACTCCCGTGGTATGCCTATATACCACACTCCCTATACCTCTAACTACCTACTAACGGTACTATGTACCCTCTTACTCCCGTGGTATGCCTATATACCACACTCCCTATGCCTCTAACTACCTACTAACGGTACTATGTACCGTCTTACTCCCGTGGTATGCTTATATACCACACTCCCTATGCCTCTATCTACCTACTAATGGTACTATGTGCCCTCTTACTCCCGTGGTATGCCTATATACCACACTCCCTATACCTCTATCTGCCTACTTACTTACTACTACATACTATCTACTATTACTTTCTCTTTCTAACCCTTTCTTTATTTCACTTCTTTTATTTTTATTATTTTTTTTTATATATTTGTGTGGGAAGGGCGTCTCGCCCTCAATCCCACCCCTAAGTCCAACACTTGGACGACTAAACTCTATGGTGCCCCTTCTAATAGGCAGCACTTCCCTACAGCCCTCCTGTAGATCTTCCTGTCCTTTGCTCCTATCTTGCCTCCAATCCGCACTTCCACCGATCGGACTCTTCCGTCCTCGTTGGGGTAAGTGTCTACCACTCTCGCTAGCCTCCAATGGTTATTGATGATTGTGTCGTCAGTGACGATCACCAAGTCACCCTTCTTCAACTCCCTAGTGGTGTTTCTCCACTTACTCCTCCTGTGTAATGTGGGGAGGTATTCCTCTACCCACCTTCTCCACCGTCTCCAATACTCGGTGCTTATCGCCTTGGCGACCTTCCAACTCTGTCGGGAGTGTATGTCATCTGGGTCTACACCCCGCATGTCGATGGTCGCCAGCCTTTCCATCAGAAAGTGACCCGGTGTTAGCACGTCTAGTGATTCCGGGTCGTCATTCTCCGGGTATAGCGGTCTGCTATTAATGATTCCCTCACACTTAGCTAGCACTGTTCTTAGTATGTCCTCTGTGACCATGTGGGTGTTCATCAATTTCGTCATCAGACATTTAGAACTACCCACAAGCCTCTCGACACATCCTAAAGTATGTGGCACATACGGCGTCCTCCTTTCCCATTTCACCTGCCACCTCCTCATTGCCGCCCTGACATCGTCTCCCTCTAGGATGTCAAAGGCCTCTGCCAACTCGTTCTCCGCTCCCACGAAGTTGGTCCCATTGTCTGAATAAATCACCGCGATTGTTCCACCTTTGCGGTCTCTAAATCTCTCTAAGGCATTAATGAATGCCGATGCCGTAGCATCCTGTGCGAGTTCTATTCCTACCTCCCTCGTGTTGTTGCATACGAAGATGATGCCGTAGCGTTTCTCCGTGTGTCGCATCACCTTGATCTTAAGGTGGGGGGGGGGGGGGGGGGGTGCACCATTTTGGTCAAAAATATGTCGAATTTTTTTATGGTCTACTATAATGCACCATTGAATGGTGTTTCCTAATCTGAAAACCGCTATTTAATAGCTCATTTAGTTTTCCAGTTATACCAATTTCTATTTAGGGATTCCTATTGAAATTACTATTACTATGTATAATGAAAGGTAGATTATCTCCAAATATTTTTTTTATGAAATTGTCAACTTCAAAACCCTACAACTTCTACAATTTTTGAGCAATTAGTCTGAAACTTCCAGTGGGTGTCTAGATAGCCACCCTGCATAAAAGTATCAGACAACTTTTCGAAATTATTTGTTAATAAAATTTAATACTATTTATAACAAACCTAAAAATTTAGCCTAAATTTGCAGCGCCACCTAGCGGCGCAGAATTATTTTCACAAAATTTCGCCTGATAGTTATGTTGCCCCATCTTTGATCTATCATATAAAAAAACTTTCACGTGATTAGATTCAAAACTGTAAAAGCCTTAGGGTTTTAAGAGCAACCAAGTTTTTTTTATTGTTAACTGGTATTAACTAATATTAAATAGCGAAAAAAAATTTTTTTCTAACCTATCATGTAGAATAGCATCTTAGGCACCTATATTCCAAATTATAGCCAAAATCAAAAAATTTTGAAATGCTGAGAGTGATAAATCGAAGAGTTGTCCGAAAATGGTGTACCACCCCCCTTAATCAGCCCGAACATGTCTACACCGCAGTGTGGGAATGGCAGGTCGTGCTGTCTCACCCTACTGGCCGGTAATGGCGCCATCTCCTGTACGGCCCCCTCCTTTCTTGTCCGTCGGCAGGTCTGGCACTGCCCCACTACCGCCTTCACCTTCTTCCTTAGCTGCGTGATCCAGAAAGTCCTCCGTATCTCTGTGTGGGTCTGGTTGGTGCCTCCATGTAATATCGACTTGTGGGAGTCCCAAATGATCTGGTGGACTACCGGCGATTTGTTGGGAATGATTACGGGTTTTGGTGGGATGATTGGGCTGTTGTTGTTCACACTCTGGAGTTCATCACCAGAATCCCATCATCATTTAGTTGTGGTGACAGCGTGTTGAGCTCGCTGTCCCGACGAAGATGTTTTTGCTTGCTAACTCGATCCACTTCGTCGGCGTAGTTCTTTCTCTGCTCGTACCGTATTACGGCCTTGGCCGCTCCCTCCAGATCGATGTTTGTTTTCCTCTGGGCGTCCTTGCCAACTCTCTTGAGGAAATCCCCGTAGGCCCTCCAGTACACTACCAACTTCTTGGTCTTATACTAGCTGGAGCTGTAGCTGAGTAACCTATCCATCGGGTTGTCGCATGGCTTTTCTGATTTCGGTGGCACCTCTTTGACCTCCCTCAGCATCTGACTATATATCTCTTCTCCTTCTGAATCTTCTCCCTCTTCTTCTGGTGCTCTTTCCTCTGAGCCCGGGTCCACCTTCTTCATTGGTGGCCAGGCCGATCTATAATTCAGGAAGTGTGGCCCGTGCTGCCACAACACTTCCTTCTTTGAGAAAGTGTGGCGTGCCACGCCCCTCGATAACAAGTCTGCTGGGTTGTCGCATGTAGGGCAGTAGTGCCACCTTTCCAAGTCAGTTGTCGCCCTTATCTCATCTACCCTATTTGCGACGAATATAGGGTATCTCGTCTTCTCGTTATGCAGCCAGCCCAGCACAACCATGGAGTCCGTCCAGTAGTGTGTCTCCACTATGTTGGGTATAGTGTCCATCAAGTAGGCTGTGGCCCTTACTCCTAATCTCGCAGCTGTCAACTCGAGTTTCAGGACTGATGCTGAATCTGGTGGTGTCGACTTTGCTTTACTGAATGCAAGTCTGGGCATATGAGCCCCCTTTCGCTGTACCAGGTAGAGAGAGTGCCGCTCCATATGCTTCCAATGATGCATCGGAGAACATGTGTAGGTCCAGATCCGTCATGTCCCTGTCCGGAAAATACATGGGTGGCATGCTGAACGTCCCCATCTGTTCTAAACTCCCCGTCAACTTACTCCACTGTTTGCTTATTTCTTCTGGGACCTCCGTATCCCACTCGTCCTTTAACTTATATACTTTCTTTAGTATCTGCTCCCCTTGACTAACAATGGGGATGCTAGGCCTAAGGGATCGTATAACCTTGCTATGTATGACACATGAACTCGTCAGTCTCCGGGTTCCACACAATCCCCAGCGCCTTCTGCTGAGACTCCACTCTCTTGTTCGCCATGTCATGTCCCTTGGCTGTTGTGGGGTTGTCCATGGTCGACTCTGGCCACCTGTCTTCTATGGCTCTCATGAACTCCTCTGAGCTGGATTGGAACTTAGTCAGGTTAAATCCGGATCCTTTCAGGATGTTGCGAACCTCGCGCCCTGTCTCCAGTAATTCTTCAACCGTATTTCCAGATTCCATCCCATCGTCTACATAGAAGCCGTGTCGAATCATGTCGATCGCTCTGGCACTGTACTTTCCCTCTTTCCCCTCTACCGTATCTCTAACAGCCATGGTCGTCGTAAATGAGGACGACTTGGCCCCCATGTTCCGCACCACCATTTTGTACATCGGTATCGCCGACGGTTCCTCGTCGCCGTTGTACCATAGGAAGCGCTGGCTGTCGCTGTCCTCTTCCGTCACACGGACTTGGTTGAACATGCCTTCGATGTCGCATGTGAAGGCGTGCCTCCCATTCCTAAATCTCAACAAGACCTCTATCCCCGAGTTGTAAATATTGGGGCTCTCCAGCAGATAGTCGTTTAGGCTCTTGCCATTGGTTTTAGCCGATGCGTCAACCACCATCCGCAGTTTACCCTTCTAATATTGACCAATAGCAGACCAATATTGGGTCTAAAGCCACATGAAGTGGCAGGTAGTAGGTCCTGTCCATTTACGTCCACAAAAGTCCCCCCCCCCCCCCCCCCCGGTAGTTTGAGCGTCTAAAGTACCCCGGTATGGATAGGGTTAAGATGCGTCTCAAGAAAGTCGTGGGCTGTCCACCATGCTTATTCACTCCATGAGGCTGCCAAAGTACAAGATTATACATTGTGTGCATTGTACTTGACACAATGAACCCGTCGTAACATTCTTGTGAATGTGCCATCCAGAGATTTGGTGTCCTCAGCAGTTAGAGCCCAGCATGGACTCCCATAGAAGAGTACTGGAACTACTGCTGCTCTAAATAATTGGACCTTAAGTTTCCGATTAATTCTCGTTGACTTCCAAATCCTGGAAAGCCTATTCAAGGCTGCCCATGCCTTTCCCTTACATATTCGAAGGTCCTCACCTGACTTCCGGATCCATGATCCCAGGTAACAGAAGTCATCCATATGCTCAAGCATACCATCTTTTGAGCTTATGCTCATCCGATCAGAGACTTGCTGAGGACTTTCAAAGTTAACTGTCAAAAGTTTTGGTCTTTCTGGAGTTAATCAAAAGACCATCACTAGAAGCAGCATGTTCTAATGAGCTGAGGAGCCGTTGGGCTCCCTCTAGTGATTCTGAGAGTACTCCTAAGTCATCAGCAAAGTCTAGATCAGTTAGGTACTTGGCAGGATTTCCTCGACTTCTGGAGCCAGTAGGTGGAGATATCATCACCCCATCATCATTATGTTGTATGTATCATTATTATGGTGTGGCCCTACCCCCGGCTATATGTGGACTAGCAGTCCCCTGCGTCGCCGCGTATGGCAGCGATTGTCTAAGCTTTGGTAATGCATTCGCCGCATTATGTTCTGGTTTCGGCCTGTTATATTCGCTCTTTGGCACCCTCCCCAGACTATCCTCGCTATAGACTTGGTCCATGATCAACTCCGCTTCGTAATTGAGGAAGTTCGACATTTCCTCTAGGCCCGGTTCCACACCTTTCTTCCCCCGGGTGGAGAAGGCGATCTTCCTCCATTTATTCCATAGCCAGATTGGCATTGCCTGCGCTATCGTGGTGATGTTATTCGATGCGTTGAGTTCGTATGGCGTGTCTAGCGTCTTCAGCACGATTAACGCCTTCTCGACCTTATTCGCGAAGGTCTTTATACTAACAGGGTTATCCTGGAGGCCACCCACTGTTATTCCCCTCAAGGTCTGCCGGATGATCTTGGCAGGGTGTCCATATTCCCTGTCCATATGCCCTGATACTGCCTCACGATGTCGTACGCTGGGCCTCCTGTGTATACCTGTAAATATTTTAGGCACTCCGCCTGCATCAGGTTCTTAGTTAAGATTTCGTTGCTGTACATGCGTCGGAATTGCAGGTATTCTTCCGGTCTGCTTCCGTCGAATATAAATGGCTCAACTGGTGGTAGCTCGATCCTGGTCTTGAGCGCATTGATAAGTGTTGCCATTCCCATCGCCTGTGCTTTCAATGGGTTCGAGGGATGCTGTACAGACTCTCCTGTTGGGTGCGGTCCGCCGTCGGGCCTGTTGATTTTTTCTGCGTCGGATATATCATTGGGGGTAACGGCCCCTCCATATCTCCGTGTCGCATGACCTGTTCTGGTCCAGGGGGATCGATGTTCTTATTCCCGGTTGAGTGTATTGTTGATATTGTAATGGGGGGAATGTCACCCTGCCCCCCCCCCCCCCACCAGTGTTATGTTTGGTACTAGGGTTGATGTTAATATATTGGGGCCCATACACCTATCTGCAATAACTCCCCCCTCCCCTGGGTATATGTTATGTCACTGCATATTATAGTCATACTACTGTGCAGGTACCGGTATAGGCCTATCCACTTCCTGCCTACCTACTGGTATGTACTTCTGGATCTAATCCCGTTGTTCGCGCTACCCTATTGCCTACACTATATCTCCCAGCATGGCCTATAGTATGTGCATTAAGGCCTACAGTATGTCCTGCAGTCTGCCTGTGTCCTTCCGGACCAAAGTTTAATCTTGTCAAATATTCCAAGAAGTCCTCCCCACGACTACCGTAATCTCGATCGGCAGCTACATCCCGTCGGGAAGTTTCTCTTCAATCCCCTCTCCTGTTCTCGTCCTCATACCGGTACATCCTGTACCCCTCTCCCAGCGTATGATATATCTCGCCAGGCTGCGTCTCTCCGGGGTGACGGCAATCTCCCGGAGTTCGACCCCACTGACTCTCTCACTCCATCTCCACTACCGATGGTTTGCTGTCCGTCCTCGCTCTCCGGTTGCTCGTAGCAACGCTTCTTCTATTCTCTTCACTTCTTCTCTCTTCAGTGTAGCGTTCCTGCTCATGAGATCTCTCTTCGACCTCCCGGTTAAACTCCACTGTTCTTCTTCCGTCTTCCGACTGGGCTCGACGTCTTGTCGCTCGCCCGCTCATGGCGCCAACCTCTCTCTCTCTCTAGCCGGTTGGATACTGCTGGGGATATTCATAATCCCCCTACTATTCTCAGTCGTTGGGTGCCGCGTCCCACTCGCCACCTATTATTTCACTACCTCCTACTTCGCTTCTACGCCCCTCTCTAGTCGACGCGTTGTCTCTACTGTGGCTGGGTCTATTCACCCCCGCCTCTCCCTCTACTACTGCGTGGCCTTGCAGGCTCCCGTCGGGGTGACTCACCCCCGTTGCTCCCTGCCTAACTACGTGGCCTTGCAGGCTCCCGTCGGGGTGACTCACCCCCGCTACTCCCTGTGAACTAACTTGCATGCTCTCGCTGGTCGGACCACCTATGTTTCCTGCGTTCGTATTAATAGCACCGTTACCAACAATATTATCATCTAAATTATTTAAATTATTTTGTTCTGAATCAGGATTATTATTTAGAATATTCTGCATATTTAAATTAGAATTATTTGAATTACTTTGTATATTTAAGTTAGGATTATTTGTATTACTTTGTATATTTGGATTTAAATTATTATTTGGATTATTTTGTACATTTTAAAGTTATTATTACTGGGTAAAACATTATTTCCTGCAACGAAAGTTTGATTAGGGTTGTCCAATACGGTACTATTAATATTAATGTCTTCCAAAGTATTATTATTACCCCCCCCCCCCCCCCTCCCCCCGCCCGTATGGCTACACCAGTCCTGGGTCTGTCATCCGGTGCCTATAAGTGGGGTATTAACAAACGTTTCCATTACTTCGGGCTCCTCATAAATACTACCTGAACCGGCCTCACTCTCAGATAATCCCAACTATGCCAGTTCTAATCGGCGCTTTTGCTTTGCCTGGTATTGCATAAGCCCCCTTAACCGGGCATGCATATCATCCCGCATATGCTTTCCCGCTCTCTCTCTCTCTCTATCCTCTCGTAAACTTTGATTCGCTAATTCTGCCTCCCTCGCCTCCCGCTCTCTACGCTCATTTGCCTCTCTCTCTATCCTCGCTTCTCGCTCTTTACGCTCATTCTCTACTTTCGCCTCTCGCTCTTTACGCTCGTTTGTCTATCTCTCTTCTTGCTCTCTACAATTCCTCGCCACCCTCTCGGCCCTCTCTCTACACTCCCTCGCTAACTCCCTCTCTTTCTCTAATAACGCAGTTCCCTCATCCAGCTGCCTCTCTAACTCTTTCTGATCCAGCGCCACTATGTCTAGTTCATACGCCAGATCTATCTCTAACACTCTTCTTGCTTTTGCGGAGGATGTAGCGGACTGATCGGTCACGACGGACTCCCGTCGCCTCTCTGTCCTACTAACTTTCCCCCGCTTTCTGAGGTTCTCTCTAACCGATGAGACCGAATCCTCGGGGTTAACCTCAGGTTCGCCCTCGTGCGGATCCGCCCATCCCACTAACTTAATTCCCCTAGCATCCACTAAGTATGGCCCTACGTACACTACTTCAGGCTCCATAACCCCGGATCGCCACAGTTCAAACAGTTCTGTGGCGACCCCCCTCGCTGTCTCACTCGCCAGTTCTCCATGTTCAAAACGGACTAAATATCGAAAATGTTTATTCGACTCACCTAGCCTTTGGTGTAAGCCTTTGGCTGGTCTACCTTTCCTCCCTCTCTGTCCTCCTTCAGCAGCTTCTTGGCGGCGTTGTAGGCCTGTCGTAGCTGATCACTCGTCCCGATGTCCTCTTCACCGACTCCTCCACCTCTCCTGGTCCGTTGTCGTACCGGCGGCTCCACCGTCACCGTTCCGGTGGGCCGTCCATCGCCCTCGGCCTGTGGCTGGCCGGCGACTTTGGTACTCCGACCGCCATCATGCGTCAACTCGTCCCTCCCTCGTGGTTGACGGCCGCCCTCCGCTTCAGCTACCGGATCGTCCCTCGTCGGCGAATCCGGCGTCGCTGGCCGATTCCGTCTCGTCGCGGCCTCACGGATCGTTTGATTGATATCGTCCGGGGTCCGTGGAAGCGTTCTCTCTCCCTCAGATAATCGGGGCTCTCCTATGCTCATCTTTTCTTTTTACTGTCTCTGGCAGTCACAGTCGTAGCAGTTGATAAATTATTCACTGTGACGGGATCAGAGATCCCGACTGGGTAATTGTTATACACGTCACCATTCTGCTCTGGGATGGTGCTAACAGCTTGGCTGAGGCCGTTGGAGAAAAATGATAAGAGTTTGATGTTGTTTCTTGATGTTATAAAATGATAGCACAATTAATATGGCATAAATACAGATATAATAGATACCGGTATGATAGTGCCGATGATGGTGAATAATTGTTACCGGTCTGCACTAAACTGAATAACCAACTGATGTATCAATCCAAGAATCTGACATAATATATGATTGATACACTAATATTGCTTCACCTCCTACTCTACTTTGGCCTCCTAACCAATGGATGCTTTCCTGCTCCCTATCACATGCTTCCCTTCCCTCTATTGGCTAATATGCTACTTGTCACCCTGGCACTCTCTGGGAGTGTTTCCCCTCTGCTGCTAGCCTCTACTAGCTGTGTTCCCTCCGAGGTGGTTTGACCTCTTAACCTTCCTTTCTATGTGGCTTCGGGGCTTGTGTTGCCCCCCCCCCCCCCCCCCCCAAATGTTGGTTATGATACGAGATTAATATTGGTAATCTCGTATCTCCAACATATTGCTAAAATGCCACTATCCCATTTTCTGGTGGGTAATGAAATGAAATGGAATTGAATCCGCTTACACGAAGAGATCTACGCTGGTGTGTTTGAATGGGGGTTGATAACAATCAATTCTTTCCATCGGGAGCGCTGCTTCCAATTGCGTCATCGGCTTGCTATAAATCCTTTTGTAAGGTATACAGTTTCGTAGTATCTGGTTGAGAGCCGCGCGAGGGTGAACTAGATAATAATGCATTCTGATCTCGCTTAATATGTGTTCTCTCCCGGTGTGATAGAGTCGATAATGATCGTCCTGTATCAATTTGGTTTGAATCTCGGGATTGAATATTAATATGGGGAACATAGTATCCCTGGAGATAGGAGTGTTAGTGAGGCGGCCTCCAACACAAATTAATCCATTGATCATAATTCTTGATAATTTATCCGCCAATGGAGTAAGGGGTTGACGCTGAGCTGATTATATTTCTTATAAGTCTTTGTGAAATTCTCAATAATTGTAGGTTAGATTTATCCACTTCATTGGGTGTTAGGCCTACTATAGGTACGCTATTAGTACTGTACCTATAGTGGAAAAGTTGTTTCAGTATAGTTATAGCCCTACATATCTTGTCCCACGAGCTATAATGGTTAATTGGCTCGGGCTATTAGTGGGGATTGACCAATATCCAGGTTGGATAAGTCTGACTGACCTGTGGTTTTTTTGGGGTTGTCTGAGACCGCTTCAGCCCTGGGTTGAATATTTGGGAGGGGGTCTGAATTTTGACTGTCTAGTTTGTTAAAGTAATTGTTAGTTGCTATTGTTGCTATTGTTGGTCATGTCTAGCGAACCATGAATTAACATGGTGCCGTGGAACCGTCTAGTCGGCCTTTTGCCGTACTGCTAGTCCTGTACACAGTAGGGGTGGTGGCTTTGCGTGATCTGTGGTTTCATGTGGTGTGATCTGTGTTCTGTGTGTGGGCGATCAGTGGCAGTTGGCTTTGGGGCTTGGATGTATTCCATTGTCCATCAGCTGTTCCTTTTTTTTGATACTATATGTTATTGTCTCCATGTTCAGCTGATTGGTCTTTGGGACCTGTTTGGGTCAATGAGCTTTCTGTCGCTGTTGGTGCGTGGTACACGTGAGTGTATGTATGGCCACTGCAAGTGAGTTTGGGAACCCTTGCCAGTTGGTTCAGTCGTCGCTAGTAACATATTTGCAATACTGCAATATCAAAGATTGACAGTTTATATTAGTGCGTATATAATTATCATTAGGCTACTAGGCCAAGTGGTAGTACAGTCACAAATCGTTATTAATACAGCAGTACATAGTTAGAATACCTAAAGTATTACATATTCAAATTTCCCTCCACCTCATTAATCCATAAATCTACTACAATTCCTTTTTTTTCAAATTAATGTGATGACCAGATTATACATTAATTATTATAGTTTACTATAATAGTCTAGTGTATTATTATAGTTTGTGTTCCATTATGATTTCAATTTTCATAAGCACAGTCCTTCAGTCGATCACTATTCCTGATGTCTGCGTTTGACATATTTTTATATTTGTCCATCAATATGTTCGCCTTTGGACCTAATGCCTCGGGGTGTATAGGTCGAATATGTCGGCGGTTGCGATACAACAACTTTCCAGATGGAACTAGTAATCTATATTGACGATTTCCACAGTTCCACACAACCATTGCAGGCGTATCCTATCTGTTTGAAGTAGGATCTAAAATTAAAACGGATTGTTGTGGTGTGATTTCTATGGCAGGAACTACATTATTATTTTTATCAAAATCACATTTCTGTTTAATCTTGTTATTCTTCCTTCGTTTCTCAACAGCTATCCATTGGTCAGAAGAAATTGGAGTAAAAGATTCTGCTATTGCAGGTAAACAGGTGTTTATTCGACGACCAAACATTAAAGTAGCTGGAGCTACACCGGTTGAAGAATGTTGAGATGCAGCTAATTCCATAAACCCTTGAGCGAATTCATCTGAATGAAAGTCGCCATCAACTCGTTCTAACAATAACTTGACCTTTTTCACTGCTGCTTCTGCAGATCCATTGCTTTGGGGAAATTTTGGCGAACTAGGGCACCAATGGATTGACCAAGTTTTGAACCAAATCATCATTTCTTCTGATGAAAAACAAGTTTGACCATCAGATCTGATTACTTGAGGTACTCCATACTCCATGAATAATGCGCGAAGTAGTTTTTTTTATATATGATGATGATGTTGACTCATCGCAAAGGCGAATCCACAAGAATCCTGTTAACTCATCAACAATTATGAGAAATTCTTGGCCCCCATACTTTGCAAAGTCCGTGCACAATACCTCCATTGGCCTTGTTGCACAAGGATAGGGAGTGAGTGGTTCAGCCGGAAGTGCTGGTCTAGATCTTTGACATGCATGACACTCATTCACCACTCGTTCAACGTCATCTCCAAGTCCAGGCCAATAGAAAAGTTCTCGTGCTCTAGCTTTCATCTTCTCTATTCCTTAATTTTGGGCGTTCAGCCGTAATTGCAGGTTGTGCTACCTGTAGTTGAGGTATATTATCCCTCGCCACTGCAGCATTTTTCATTTCTTCATATTCAACTGTAAGGATTTTAAACCTGCGTTCTAGGTCGACAACAGCGATAAATAGATCATCAAAATCCTTAAGAATATCAATCTTCATGCATTCAGCATGACTACATATCTTGTTTTCAATGTCTTCGAATGTTGACCACCTTGTCGTTAACTACTGGTCCACCTGCCGGTTGACTCTCTGAGTTGGCTCAATGTACAGTCAGGCCACAGTAAGTTGACAGTAGCCGACCATCTGGCTACACATGCGACGAGCTGTGCCGGTGCGATCGGGGGATTGAAAATTGAACCCGGGAAGCATCGGACCACCCTCCGGCATGGTCTGATAAGAAACATCAGTTGGACTGGCCCCAAGGGTGGTGGGAACACGTCCACCTCGTGTGTGCGCCTCCGGGAGGAGCCCAGAAGGACGAAAGCGATAGCAACCAACAATTACGTTAACAAACTAGACAGTCAAAATTCAGACCCCCTCCCGAATATTCAACCCTACACTGCACTACAACACTATGCTATGCACAATAGGCTACATTACACCTGTACACACTTCTGCACACTACTGGCACTCTGCACACTTCATCACTTACAGGCAGCCATGCTTCTACCAGTCTACTGCTGTACTGCATACTGCTATATATAGCCTACTTCATATCTACTGTGTACTGACTGTACTTCTATAAATAAGCTAGCCTTTAGGCCTACCGGTCGGTACCTGTTGTGCTGTTGCAGTGTTGAGTTGATAGGCTACTCTGGTTACTGGGTTAGTACGGTACCAAGAGTTAAGAGTTAGATTCGAAGTGAATAGGCTACAGGAAAGAAGTAAGCCCACCTGTACCGGTACTTCTTTTGTCTAATTCTTGTTAAATCGATGGAATCGCAATCGCTTAGGCCTAGTGATTTAATAGGCCTAGGCTTCGAGTGTCCAGATTTGGGTGATTTGGAAGCAATGTTTTCAGCGGATGTCGAAGATCAAGATGCGAGTCAAACTCAAACATATCCCCTTGTCAGTGGTCCGCACAATTCATCTGATGATCGTTTTTGCAATCGCCTATCTCAAAACAATGATGATGATGACCAGTATCTAATGGAAACGCATAATCATAACACAACTGAGTCAACTCGGCAATCAGTTTCTGCCTTTCAGAATTATCTTCATCTGGTTAAATGCTCAGAAGATATAGATAAACAATCTGTTCAAGTGCTGGCTATAAATTTTCATGGGTTTATTCGTAAATACAAGAAGAAAAATGGAGAAAAGTTAGAGACAACTTCTCTACGAAGTTACTTCTATGGTTTGCTGCGTCATTTTAAAGACTTGGGGCATGGCGATGTCCTTAAATTACCAGAATTTAGCCGT
The DNA here is from genome assembly GCA_032718475.1 of Nemertoderma westbladi. Taxonomy (NCBI): domain Eukaryota; kingdom Metazoa; phylum Xenacoelomorpha; order Nemertodermatida; family Nemertodermatidae; genus Nemertoderma; species Nemertoderma westbladi. The sequence goes on along the minus strand of JAUCBJ010005879.1, from coordinate 5,620 downwards.
TCCAAAGAAATTCTCCGGGCCCGTCTATCCCAAATAAAAGCATCGGGCAAAGGAAACCTTGCTAACTCGAGTGACCCATTAGAGGCGTCGGATTTCAGATTATTGAAGGACAAAGGATTACTTGGATTTTCAAATCCAAATCAGCTGCGTGATACACTGTATCTAGTTCTTACTACTCAGTTTGGGACAAGACCTGGCGTAGAAATGCGCCAAATGCGTGTCAAAGACATTACGAAACATTATTGCATCCAAGAAGATAAGTTCTATCTTCAGTTGAAAGAGCGGATAACGAAGGCTCGAAAGGGTATTACTGCTCCTAGAAAATTCCCTGTGAAAGCTTTCGAGTTTCCCGAAGATTGCACTTGTTGTCCTGTGACTCTATTCGAGTGTTACATTAAACATAGATTTCCAGATGGGAAGATGGACAAGGAAGCACCATTTTGGGTTCGTCCCAAACCAACCGTACCGGCCAATCGTGATGATAGTTGGTACACCATGCAACCGGTTGGAAAACACACCTTCCCCACTATATTAAGGGATCTGTTCGGCCGTGCAGGATTGACAACAGATAATCGAAAGATTACACTGATGAGTTATCGGAAGACGGCGGCGCAGGCTATAGTTGATTCTGGACAGCCATCCAATTTTGCCCAAATACAGTTGGGACATGCGAATCTGGGAACAACAACGTCTTACATCCGACCATCGACTACTACTCAGCGATCCTTGAGTACGATATTGAGTCAATGTGTATCAGGGCGAGAAGTTTCGAAGAGTAGCGGAGGAAATGAGAGTCACGAAGTAGTCGATACAGTTCGTCAAGAAACGAATATCGAGATTCCGTCAACAAAGTCTGAATTCATGAGTAGCTTGTTGCAGGGGGCACAGTTTCACGCGCCTGTCAATATTATTTTCAATAATAAGTCTTAAACATCTAAGTTCCAGTTCACCAAACTAATTTAATAAGATAAGAAATTAAGAGAGAAAATAAAGTTATCAATGTCTTTTTTTCTATATAAATTTTTGTTGTAATCTTAAATACTTTTTAATTTGTGAAAGTGTATATTTTTTATTTTTAGTCTTTCATCGATTTAACGATTTAATATTTTTCTACTTAACTACTGTTTTCTTTAACATTTGTGTTTTGGTTTACAGTTACAGTTACGGTTTTTGTTATTATAATTAATCTGTCTTTGATTTCTCTTGAACTAACTTGAAACATGCAAATTAAATACCCATGTAACAAGCAAATATTTTCAATTGATACAAATATTATACTAATAACTACTACAAGCCTTGTAATCTTATGAAGTGCTGGATTACGATTACGCCTTGGGCTACGAGTTATTCGAAAATTAAATCGTTATCTAACGACGAAAATAGATAGGCCTAATAAATATTAAAACTCAAAAAAGTCAACAAGATCGACTATCAACCAGACAGAATATATTGAAAAAATTGAATTACCCTTTCATCCTGTTTCCCAAACTATAATATTAAATCAGGTTCCCATATCGCTGGGTTTGATTTTTTCGTGGTAATTTAAAAAACCCAGGTTGTTTTTTAACAATCTGCCCACGCGAAAATTGTCCCTTGGCAACGTCATAGTAACACGTGGCAACTATTAACTAACATGTGCGCACTTATTCTCTTATGCTTTATAATTATAAACGTGAATTGATAATTACTTATAGAAGCAATTATAATCAAAGAGGAACTTTAGATGAATGACCGGTACCTATTGGACTAACCGAATTATCTTACTAAACAATTTCATCTGTCTCATCATTTCTACATCACGTTCTAAATACGGAGTTATGTAACATTTCGAATAAAAGTTCGTGCTATTGAGGTTTAGCCATATTGTTTATTATAATATAGTAACTTTAACCAACTCTGGGGGTCATTCTAATAAACAAGTCTAGACCTAAGAAGGACCATAAGAATAAATATTAATATTTATTTATATTTTTAACCCCCAAAACTTCCACGCCCCTTTTTTCTTCCTCTCCCCAAAACAGAACCCTTTTAGAAACATTTAGCTTCTTGAAGTTAGAAACGGAATTCAATGAAGTAAATATATATAATGTATAATAACGACATGTAATGATGTTATTTTTCCGGGATTAGTGAGTAACAACTTGATTATTACCCTGTTATTTTGTTATTTTTCCGGATATTTTAACCCTCGGAACAGGAAAGCCTCGGCTGCGCCTCGGCTAGTTCCTGTTCCTCGGGTTAAAATATCCGGAAAAATAACAAAATAACAGGGTAATAATATACGGTATTGTAGTTCTGCTACACATAATAATAATTGGTATTGTAGTTCTGCTACACATAATAATTGGTATTGTAGTTCTGCTACACATAATAATTGGTATTGTAGTTCTGCTACACATAATAATTGGTAATGTAGTTCTGCTACACATAATAATTGGTATTGTAGTTCTGCTACACATAATAATTGGTATTGTAGTTCTGCTACACATAATAATTGGTATTGTAGTTCTGCTACACATAATAATTGGTATTGTAGTTCTGCTACACATAATAATTGGTATTGTAGTTCTGCTACACATAATAATTGGTAATGTAGTTCTGCTACACATAATAATTGGTATTGTAGTTCTGCTACACATAATAATTGGTATTGTAGTTCTGCTACACATAATAATTGGTATTGTAGTTCTGCTACACATAATAATTGGTATTGTAGTTCTGCTACACATAATAATTGGTATTGTAGTTCTGCTACACATAATAATTGGTATTGTAGTTCTGCTACACATAATAATTGGTAATGTAGTTCTGCTACACATAATAATTGGTATTGTAGTGAATAAGTGTTTTCATATTAAGTGGTGAATAAGTGGTTTCATATTATTATAACTTTTTGTTGGGCACAGCTTTTGCAAAGTCGGCAATGACGTCCAGGTGGGATCGAACTAGTGAGATACTGGTACGATAGGGTTGAGCGCAGTGGCAACATATTGACAGTTGTGAGGCCATCAGGATGTAAATTGCGGACATACAAGGTATCAGATAGTATTTCCTGGTCTATCTTTTACCTGAGCCGCTAGCTGAATGGTTAGAGCGTCAGACTTCCAACTTGGAGGTCACCAGTTCGATCCCACCTGGACGTCATTGCCGACTTTGCAAAAGCTGTGCCCAACAAAAAGTTACATAATAATTAGTATAATTGGTAACAGCGAATAATTGGTATTGTAGTTGTGCAACAATATTGCCCATATCGACTGGTATCCCCCCTGACTATATGCATTGCATTTGTTTGGGGTGTGTAAAGCAACTCATTCGATATTGGTGTAATAAATCATCATTGCGGAATACTCCATTATCGTGTTGTTTGTCGCCGAGTTTGAAGAAGATAGCTAATGGCATCCTTACAAACTAGGAAGGCTAAGCCTGAACTTTTTTTATTTAACAGAAAACTAAGGGGCTTTGATTCCATTGATTACTACAAAGCCACCGAGTTCAGGAACTTCATTTTATATACATCTCCATTGATGAAAGACATATTACGTACCAAAGCGATACTTCGAGCATCTTATGAGTTTACATGTTGCAGTTCAGATTCTTGCTTCACAACAGCACTGTGAGGATGACATATATCTACAATATGCCCATTAGCAACTTTCACTGGCAGTTGAGCGAAATGTACACCAAACACGCCCTGACATTTATCATGCAATTATTAACACATATTCCACCCTTTTGCAAACGATATAGTTGTATTGATTGGGCTGCATTCAAATTTGAGTCCTTCATGAACAAGCTTAAGCGTTCAAATAACTCTCGGGATGCAAGAATAATAGTGCAAGAGGCGAAATCGAAATCCAATGGATTAGTGGTTGGTGCTGTAGAAGAACTAGACAGTCCACTGTATAAGGGCGATTTCATCTTAATTGGTAACGTTATTATTTTGGTTTCCAGTTTTTTAGAACATAATTCTATAATCATTGGATCAAAACTAAATTTTATTTCTGACATATATTGTTCCTTGTTTGAACCAAACATATATGGAGAGGGTTACTATAGTAAGGGTTGTCCTTACTCTGGGCATTTGCTAAGTTTTAAATGGTACATTGCAGTGCCCGTGATGTTGAATACATATGATAATGCATATTTTGTAACTATTTTGTAGTAGGGATAGTACTTAAACCATATCTGAACCCAATCTGGACCCAATCTCAAGAATTATACCAAATCTGAACCCAATCTGAATCGAAAATAGAAAGAAGGGTGAAAATTATTAATTTTTGCATTAACAATTTTGAAATTTGAAGAAATTTTACATATCTTTTTTCATATTTAAATTTTGTATTGCGGCATTTGTATTTGTACTGCAGCTGCAGTACTACTGCTGACATCATACATCTGCACATAGGCTACCTACATTACAATTCTTACAGCTCCAGGCAGGCCTACTACATTTACTGAGGCTGTAATGTATGGAGGCCTATGCAGTCGTTGGCGTTATAGCACATAGCTACCTTGTACCGGTAGGCGGTAGCCCAACTGACAAACTACAGATTTACGGGACTCGTTGAAGTTCAGTTTCGCTACCATGCTGCCTACCCCTAGCCAGGTACTGTAGCTACTGTATAGTATAACGCTAACGACTGAATACACACAGTACAGCAGTAACTGTAGTAGGCCTTGAGGTGTAAGAACTGTAATGTAGGTAGCCTATGTACAGACTGACTGAGGTATGTTGTCACTCCCCAACACATCAGTAGTAGCGCGGCTGCCGGCAAATTTAAATATGAAAATAAATATGTAAAATTTCTTCAAATTTCAAAATTGTGAATGCAAAAATTAATAATTTTCGCCCCTCTTTCTATTTTAGATTCAGATTTGGTATATAGATTCGGTCAGATTGGGTTCAGATTGGGTTCATATTGGTTCAGATATGACTTAACTACTATTCTAACAGTAGCGTCACGTTTTGAATGTATTACGTTTAATAAAAACCTCCCTCGTAACTACTGTACAGTATATACCAGGTTATTTATTATTATGGATGTAAATGTTGTATATGTTAAATGCCAACCGTATTGACCATTGACCAAGTCACGTACGAGACACAAAATATACAAAAATGTAAATCATTCGAGAATGAATGGTTGGTTGGCTTTGATAATTTCAAAAATAACTTCCGAGACATTGGTCAATATGGTTGGCATTGACCCATATTACCCTTCCCTTATCATTTACTTGTCTGAATCAGACCCAAAAAATGTCAAGGAGTGCTGATTCTAATGGAATAAATTTTATAATGCTCCAGATCATTGTAACTCTTATTTTTAGGCGTAAATGTAAATTTTGGTGCTCACCAAATTCACCACTCAACAAAAGCCGTACTAACTCGAAAATAGAGATGTGGGGGGGGGGGGGTTCTAGACGCAATCAACAAAACAAAATTCAACCATCTCCAAGGGAAAATCGAAGCACATAATAGCTGATTGCTTGCATAATAGCCCGCTATGGCGACTCTAAAGGGTAAAATTAATATTAATAAAAACCTCTGAAACAATAAAGTAGTAACAAATATTTATTACTGCAGCATTTTATTGTTTCATAGAGGTTTTTATTATTTATA
>JAUCBJ010005878.1:0-36309 GCA_032718475.1 Nemertoderma westbladi | reverse complement strand
GTAAGTGCCGTGGTCCCAGCGGCTGTAAGGAGTACCCGTAGTTCCCGAAATAATCCTTCAAGTCCACCGAGTGTGAGTCAGGTAAGCGAGAGAGAACTTGACATCGCGATAAAGAAGGAAACTTCGCGCGCACGCCGGACATATAACTCGGACGACGGACAAGGTAAGGAAGATGTTAGCCGACTCAGCGAACATCGGACGGGAAGGGCTAGTAGAGATTAGAAGGAGGATATAACTCAGCGTTATTCAAGCAGACGGAGGAGCTTGCAGTCCTAGCGAAGAAGGCAGTAGAGTCTCAGTCGAGCGACGTGGCGACGAGGATTTACGACAGGGTTTTAGCAGCCTTGTTGGAGCACGCGAGTTATCGGAGCGATTTCGACGAGTTAGGACGGAGAACTGGCTGCTATGGGCATCACAAGCGCAGGCGACTCAGGTGAGTGACACAGAGTTGAGAGACTTAGTGGAGTGGGAAGAGATCCAAGATAAGGAAGAGCGCCAGTATCAGAGGGAAGTTACTAGCTGGCTGATGCAGAGTGGAGTGGTGGTACCGGGTCAGGTGCTACCGACGACGGAGAATATCCAACAGAGAACGTTAACTCCACCCGATGACGCATCTAGAGACAGTGGCGATTCCCAGGTTAGTCACGCGCGAGGGAAAGTTATATGTGCTAGATCCCTTGTTTCGCACAACTCGGCGGAGGAGAGAAGACGCCGACTGGACGAACAACAGGCGGAAGTTTTGCGTGCATCGGAAGCACGGAAGGAAGCTGAGCGGGAACGGGAGCGCACACGTAAGTTAGACGCGAAGTTGCGAGAGTTGGAAGATAAAGGTACGCGGGAACAAGCGGAACACGAACAGAAGGAACGAGAACTCCAACTTCAACGCGAACGCGAGGAACGAGAACTCCAACTTCAACGCGAACGCGAAGAACGCGAACTCCAACTTCAACGCGAACGCGAAGAACGCGAACTCCAACTTCAACGCAAACGCGAACGGGAAGCTAAGGAATGCGAGCAAAGAAGACGCGAATTCCAACTCGAACGCGAGCGCAAGGAGCGCGAACTTGAGCGAGAGAAGGAGCGATGGGCATTGTATGAAGAAAGGGCGCGTGTGGAAGAAGAGAGCGCAGCGAGACGAGCGAGGGAAGAAGAAGAACGTAAACTGGCGCAGTTGGAAAGTGCGAGATTAAACCTAGAGAGCGAGGAACGGACTAGAAAGGCGAATGAAATCGCCGAGAAGGGGATGCGAATGATCGAAGAATGTGGGGCGAGTGTAGGGACTGAGTTGCGAGAACTGTTCGCACTGCAGAAGGCCGAACAGGAAGCGAGAACTCCGACCATACGCGAGTCGACGACGACCAGAATTCCTATACCCGGTCCAGCTATTACGAGTACACGGATCGCTAAACCGTTCTCTACATATCGCACACCAGTTGGTATTAGTGCTTCACCTATCGCGCAGAATCCACGGCATCAGAACACCGCACCACTACATACTGAACGAGACGATGAAGAGTTTAGAGAAACTCCGACGGGCCAAGTATTTGGCGAACCGAACCTGCGGGTTTGGAATACGCGGACGGAGCGCCGACCCAGTTCGATGGAGAACTTCCGGGTTAAACCGGAAGAGGGATCATATGAGAGACAGTGGATTACTCAGATAGAGCCGACAATACAACAGAACCCTAGCCAGGAATTTATTACGAGGGATGAGTTAAGTGCTAGTTTAGCGCAAGCTATATCACCGCACATCCAACCTTTAACGGACATGCTTAGCAACCTACGGTTAAAGGAAGCAGCCCAGGTAAGAAGTAATTCTAATCCTAGCAGGCCTGAGTTAGATAAAGTCCAGCCTAGTCAACAAGTACGCATATCAGAGGAGACTATACCACATAGACCTCAGGTAAGGACGCCTGTCCCGAATATCCATAATCCCGATTTCGAAAATTCGGCCGAGAAATATATTCAGGAAGCTTGGGTCAGGGCCTCGGCGCGCAAACCATCGCGAGCGCTAAGGACTGACACCGAGTCAAGCGATGAAGAGGAAGACATGAGACGTCAGAAGTCCCGAAACTATAAGGAAAGAAGGACGGACGCGGAGCAGGTAAGTTTGAACCACCGGGAAAGGACCAGACTTAACAACCCTGCGGAACTAAACCATTTGTTAACCCGGAACGACGCAACCCTTAGGGACATAGGTAAGTTTGCTGCTAGGCAAGGACTGCCGACGCAACAACCCCAGAAGTTTATGGGTAACCATAAGCATTGGAGGACATTCAAAACCTATGTCGACGAGCAGCTAACCAACAGCACCTTTACTCCCAACGAGAAGTTCAACTATTTGCTTCAGATGCTCCATCGAGAACCTAGAGCCATTGCTGATAACTTCGTCGGCAATGTAAGGGCATTCGAGTTAGCGATGAAGACGCTTAGCGACATCTACGGGAATAAAACCAAGATGGCGAAGTCGATAGTAGAAGACTTGGGTAAGGGCGGAAGGATTACAACTCCGTTAGAGCTGTTGAACTTAGCGAACGCTATTTCGAACGCATTGGACATCTTGAGGACGGTGAATCTACCTCATCATGGTGATCACGCCGAAGTTTTAAAGAGCGTAATAAGACGTTTAAACATGCGTTACAGACAGAAATGGCGCAAATTAGAGAATAAGTTGGAGGGCCAAGGTAAAGTATTGACACTTCAGCACATTCATGACATGATAGCCACAGACGCAGTAGCAGAGATGAAATCAAACTTCTCAGAAGAGAATATGAGGGAGTCTAAACCTGTTACCGGTAAGTCTATGGTAAGTTTTGACGATGACAGGACCACTGTGACATTTAACTCAGTAGACAGATATAATTCGAGTACCCCAGCCTTTAGATCAGAATCGCGAGTATGGTCAGGTGAGCGGTTAGATAGACCTAGGTTAAAGCAACAGGAGTTGCCGGATGGATTTGTAGGTTGCCAATACTGTTTACTAAAGGAGGTAAAATCTGACGACCATAAGTTAGATAGTTGCAGACGGTTCAAAGAATTAAATTAGGAACAGAGAAGGGTTCAAGTGCGGACGTTGGACACCTGTTGGGCATGTCTTGCGCCAGGTCATGTACGGCGGCAGTGCCCGAACAGCAAGGATGCATGGAATGCGGCAGACTACATCACAAGTTGCTACATGCGGATTTCCATACCCCAACGGACCGTTACTTACAGCGAAATCCTCAAAGGAAGGGGAGCAAAGAACCCGTATCGATAAGGAGAAATACGTTCACCGGCATTCAGGATGATGGTTACCAACCAGGTTCGTCGGACGAGGATGGCGAGTTGAGCGCGAGAGAGGTGACCTGCCAAGGTTTCACCGTGGATAGTTCATCGACCAGCGCGCGGACGTATTTATCATCGGCCACGTCGGAAATATTTAGCGTGATTCCGGTGAAACTCACTGGAGATAAGGGATCAAAGCGAATATATGTGATGTTGGACACTACGTCCACATTATCGTATATCGACGAGGAAGTGGCGAGAGCCGTTTCTAGCTTCCAGGACGCCGAGGAGATCCAAATAGAGTTGAAGTCTATGCACGGGGTAGGTGACCTCAAGGGACACAGGATATCTGTGGAACTAGACTCCCTACTTCCGAGAGACCAGCACACTCGACAAGAACGAAAAGCTTTGCCATTGGACGGATTTAAGTGTCTAGCTATGAAGGGGTTCGGTAGGCAGTTAGGTAAGGTGCCGCCGATGAGTCCCATAGCACAGGAGTATTTTGACAAGCTCAGGATACCCAGACACCAGGTAGGTTATAGGAATGTTTCTATGTTGATTGGTGCAGAACAGCTGATCGCACACCAGATATGGGAAATGAGACCAGCTGAGCCGCATGTCAATGGACCACATGCCCATAGGACTATATTAGGTTGGTATACAAGAGTACCCATGTCTTATGAGTTTACAGGTGGCGACAAGCCAATAGACAGATACGACGACAAGTCTATGCACGGGGTAGGTGACCTCAAGGGACACAGGATATCTGTGGAACTAGACTCCCTACTTCCGAGAGACCAGCACACTCGACAAGAACGAAAAGCTTTGCCATTGGACGGATTTAAGTGTCTAGCTATGAAGGGGTTCGGTAGGCAGTTAGGTAAGGTGCCGCCGATGAGTCCCATAGCACAGGAGTATTTTGACAAGCTCAGGATACCCAGACACCAGGTAGGTTATAGGAATGTTTCTATGTTGATTGGTGCAGAACAGCTGATCGCACACCAGATATGGGAAATGAGACCAGCTGAGCCGCATGTCAATGGACCACATGCCCATAGGACTATATTAGGTTGGTATACAAGAGTACCCATGTCTTATGAGTTTACAGGTGGCGACAAGCCAATAGACAGATACGACGAATTACAGCCTATAACTCAACCACCGTTAGTAAAACCACCAGACATAGACGAGTTTAGGAGAACCTGACCACTATAGTGACTTTAGCGAGTCAGACGAGGAGTTGATTCCCGATAATGTTAGGTTGTCGGAACCACTTCACAACGACCGGACAGATAGTGAACCCGAGGACTACTGTTATCAGACCCGTGGGTCTGATTCAGCGGCCCACGCTACTTATCTGAGTAACGTTTTGAAAATGTGCAAAGAAACTAAGTCTATATTTATAATTTCGGAGATATTGAAACACTGCGAAGACGATAAAATACAACTGAGAGTTTCCGAAGTACCACGGAAATACATAACTGACTTTTATACATATCCATGCCCATCCTCGAATTTTGATATCCTTTTAATTAAGTATAACGTAATGGGTGACATACAGTATCCTACGAAGTTAGTAATGTTCACTTCTATTCGCTTCACTAAAATGTGTTGTCTTTACTATAACAATCACGAGACCTTTGTGTTGTTACCGCTCCTTCATACTGCTAAATAGACTAAATAAATTTAATTAATATAATCAGAATATTGAATATCTTGACTCTATTTTATAATTTGACTTTCCCATTGTACTATAATAAATTAATAGCAATGCGGCGTCAAGAGTCCCCCTCTAGCAGTGTTTTCAACAAGCGATATGTTGTTGTTGAATTTCCTGTGCAAAAAGAGGTGGAATGAGGTCATATTATTTAAAAGCTTACAAAATATTAAATTAAAAAAATAATTAAATTCATAAAGTTATAAACTAACCTCTTCAATCAGTCAATATCAAGTTTAAGTTAGTATACGCAGAGTTGAGAATCTTGTGTAACTTTGACATCAGGTTGAGTAACCTGCATAGTTATTGAGGATCTTGTCGCATTGAACATTTTTTTCAAAATATGAATGAAAGTTTAGAAACGACATATCAGATTTTACATACATAGGCTACATCGTAGAACTAAAGAACAGGTGCTCGGAAATTTATTGTATTGCATATTGGTATACATCCAACCTCAAGAAGGAAGTGATATCATATAAATAAAAAAAGCATACAGTGACTGGGTGAGGTGTGTGTGTAATTTTAAGGAAAAGCAATATAAAGATATAAATCTATAACTACACAGAATATAGGATCTTCAGCATGGAGCCCATCTCTACTTGTCTACCCTTTCTTAGCCAAACCCATATACTATATAATTAATTACCTACAGCCTAATGCTAAACTGGCTCTAAGCTGTCTTTTATTGGAATTGGCCAATCACAAGTACCAGAGTACATTCACAACAGTTGTGGCTTGTACTGCCAGGTATTTGGGACTGTAACATGAACCAAATTGACTATGACCAATCCTGTGTCTGTCTATATAGGCAGGAGGTAGATATAAATAATTTATACCAATATTCACCACAATAATAGTCACCACCAATATCAATATATAGTAGCAAGTCAGCAAGCAGGCCGATAATAATCTCAGACACTCCAATCTGCCAATAAAGGAAAATTGATTTAACAGCAATTAAATGACTTACAGTATTACACATACAAAAACACAAGTAGGGGACCTACTGATTTCTGCATTACTGGCATATGCATACAATGTCCCACAGCCTAAACTGCTAACAGGGGTTAGCTTGCATTAGGTCCTGTCGCATTTCGCATTTAAGTCCCAAATTACTGAATTAGCGTTAGAAAGTGTCATTAGGTCTTACTGGTGTGCTATGGTAAAAATTTAACTTTACTTAAAATTAATAATTAAAAAATAATAATTTAACAAAAATCGAAACAGGTTACAGTGGTAGGTATTTTCTAACGAAAATAGTAAATGAAATTAAAACATAATTACAGTTACCGTAACTTTTTCATAATGATTTATAATTAGATTCCTTTCTTTTATCCATACCTGAGAGACGGTATGAAATTTGAAGTAGCCTACTGACTGAAATTGAGATTTTTTTTACCTTAAGACTTAGTGCTAGTGGGTGTTTAATAATTTATATTTTCGTTTTCAATTTTACTTATTAGATTGTAGATAGAAGCTGATAAGAGTTTGCGAGCTTGAAAGAAGTTCACTTCATTACAGCAATAGTGCACTCAGTTACATAATTCTAATTTGGTTTGATAGGTTGAAAAGATACTCATATCCAAAGATAGTTCTCTCAACTCTCTTACATACAGCCCATTTATTTCAACCTTACCCTAACCTACCTTAACTTACAGCCTTTACCAGTAGGCCTACCGTTACTGTTGTAGCCTAGTAGTCAGAAGTGGTTGGTTGCGTTTCCATACTACTGTTGGTTGGATAGAAAACTGTCCTTCTGCTGTTCTGCAAGGATTCCAAATTCCAGAAATCTGTGTTGAATGTGTGCGAATTTTCTCGAAATTTCTTAGATTTGACTATGTAGTTCCAAGTTCCTATGACTTTGCATTAGGATTACATTTAAGTTTGATTTGGGCTACGGTCAACGGTTGAGGTCTGACCAAGTGATAACTACTGAACTATGAACTACCGTAACTACCGGCAGACCAGCAACCCTAAACATAATAACAATCCAAATACCTACCGGTAGGCCTACATAACTATGACATTAGATACAATAGTACCCAGCAAAGTCATAGCATGATAAGTCGCTGATAAATTGCTACTAATTTCGCCGGCTAATACCCTGCTAATTTCGCCGGATAAAAGCCGGCTTTTTGGTTCCAATGTTCTTAAAGGTTTCGAAGGGTGGATTTCGAAGAGAAATATCCATCGTTTAGTAGACTATTAGCCTTCGATTAGTAGTTTACGAAGCATATTCGAAGGATAATTCGAAGACAAAAATGCTTCGTTTAGTAGACTATTCGCCTGCGATTAGAAGTTTATTTAGCATTTTTCGAAGGATGATTTCGAAGATAAAAATGCTTCGTTTAGTAGACTATTAGCCTTCAATTAGAAGTTTACGAAGCATTTTCGAAGGATAATTTCATACATTATTAGAAGCATTTTCGAAGCATAAAAAATACTATTTTTCGAAGAAAAAAAATGTAACTGAAACAATCACTGGACCTGCCTGTGGATGCTTTGGTGAAGAGGGAGGGGGTATTAGCCTACTGTAGTAGCCTACCGTATCCTACCCTACACCCTACTTCCCTATCCTACAATACGTTATATACTTATTAATGGAAGCGGCTGATTATATATAGAAATATATAATCAATATAGATTTGAGGGTATCTATGGAAACTTTAAGTGATAATCGAAAAATTTGAATTTGTTAGTTCAAATTTAAATAATTTCCCATATTGTCAGCCATATTAGATTATTCGTGTTGATGGATCTATTAGAATTAATTAAATTTAGATGCATTTAATTAATAATTATGCTTCTATGATTATGGAAATATACATTATTTGCCTGATAAATTATCTTCGTTTTCGAAGACAATTAGCAGCTATATTATAAAGAATTGATAATATTTTACATAGTAATGGACCAAGCGGCTCGGCTGGTAAGGAAATGACCATATGCTGCGAATGCTCATCAGATTTACAAATCTGAAATTCCGGTTTCAAATTTCAGTTCCCAGTTACAGTACGAATTTAAATTCCCAGATACGAATTGTTCACAGTAGTAATAAGTCTTTTTTCTGGAAAGTGAATCTGAACCCTCAGTTACGTTCTAGGGCGGGCGTTCATAAAGTATGTCACGCAAATTTTCCCGATTTTTGACCACCCCCCCCCCCCCCCCCCACCCCGCTCTGTTTCAAAATGTCACGCAAGCTCGAGCCCCACCTCTCGCCCCTCTGTCTCATTGGTAAATTTGTAATACCCCCAAACAAGGAATATTTTATATCAATAATACACAATGTTTGTTATACCAAAATACAATATAAATTCAAGCACTATCTACATTTCCCTTCCCCACTAACAAGTCGAGTGGCCATCTATAGGTTTCTATGTCCTCCTCAATTTATCGAGTATACTCAATATTATTGAGTGTATTGTTGTCCTTAAAGTTACCCACTTATCTACACATATGTTTTAAGTCAAAGTCAAGCTAACATTAAAGCCTAGAACATCGCCGTAACCGTCACAAAAGTCGACACCCCCCCCCCCCCCCCCCCCTGTCACAAAATGTCACGCAAGCTCGAGCCCCCCCCCCCCTAGTCCGTGACATACTTTATCGAACACCACCCCCTAGTTACGTTTTTACATCATGTTCTAGAACATGGTTTATTTATTAAATATAAAAATAGCCTTGCGCCGTGAAAAAACATTCAACATTCGAAAGCCCATATCTCAGCAACTGTATTTTCTAAATTTAAATTTTTTACATATTTGGAATCGTTGCATGGTCAGCTTTCCATCAGAACCAACAAATTAATATAAGGTTGAATAACTGAGATGGGACTGGTGATGATATCGCCGCCGGTGACACTTTTTTCAAACGCTTGTTGCTAAAGAAAAAAAGCAAAACTACAAATTCTGTCTCAGTTACTACGGATGAGGGAGGTGAAACTACTGTAACTCTGTTTCATATCATGCTATTCATTAAAATTTGTATAAAAGTTAGGGAAGGGGGGGGGGGGGGGGGTGTGGGGGGGTATCATGTTTTTGAATTACGACACTAAATTACAACATTAAATTTAAAAGCATTCAATAATTATTTAATTCATTTTCTTAATCAAAGAGACCTTGGTGTAGTGGTTGCATTGAATTCACATCTCTTGGAGGTCGTGGGTTCAGTGTTCAGTCTGAGATCTGACAGTGTGCTGCATTATACTGTATGTATTCCAACGAAAAAATACGGTACGGGTCAGCAGGTACGGAACTTCAAACTGCGCTGCGATATGTTGTACTGTTAGTTACATGTGCTGATGTGCGACGTGCTGATTGTACAGGCTGACCGGGGTGCATGATAGCAAGAAAATATCTGAATATTAAAATGTTAAATACTGTATTAAAACTTGTATATTAAAAAAAAGATTAAAAATAATTATTAATTAAGAATAAATTTTATACAGTATAGAGCAGTAGAGTAAATAGTTTCTGTATCGTTATACTGTAGTATAAAAGGTATATTTTTTAAAACTTTCAGTTTCGGATATAGTACACGTATTAATACTGAAAAAATATGTGCTTTGTTTGTCCCCAGGATTTCCCTGACTGCCTGAAAGACATACTGTAGTCAGATACTGTAGTCTCGTTTTTACAGGTGTCTGACATTCTGACAGTAACATACTGTAGGGCAGTATGGACATCGCCTTTACCTCTAGCTCTGCCATACACTCAGACCTGCAGACTCTGGATACATGGATTACCGCACCTTTAAGGACAGACACAGCATCACACAGTAATTAATGGATTTATTTCATAAAACAATATGAATGGCACTGGACATAATATAGATCAATTTTCTTTGCTTCAGATTATATATTATTATATAATCGACAATTCTAAAGAACTGATAACTTTGTACTAATTTACTGCTAAATATGGTCCCCAGATAAAAAAATATTCGGATTATTAGTAGCATAACTACAGTATATAATTATTATTTTACTCTCAGAATTTGCCGGATAAAACATAACATACAGTAACTATGCATAACTAAACAAAACTAAGCTAAATGATCCAACCTTCGAAAAGTCTACAAATTTATCCTTCGTTTAGAAGGTAATTTATCCTTCGAATATAAGGTAATTTATCCTTCGAATAGTAGCATAAATTATCATTCTAAACGCAGGATAGAAACTATAAATTCATCCACCCTTCGAAAAGTCTACAAATTTAGCTGATGAATTATTTCACTATAAGGTAGCATTTGTAGTTTAACTTTAACGTAAAAACTTTTGAAAATCCGACGTATTTTGATTAAGTTACAGTAATGTAATATGCCTATTCATATTTGTACACATAAAACCTTAGGTACTCTCGTGGCGTAGTGGTCAGATGGTTAAGGCGTTGGTTACATTACGTAGGTTACGAGTTCGAATCCCAGTCGGGAAATTTGTATTTTGGGGCCATTTATTTTCGTGTGGTGCTAATTGGTAGGCCAATGAGAAGCGTACAACGTAGCGAATAATGAGCCAGGCCAATCATAGGGCATAAATTGCCTTATTGCTCAAATGTGAGGCAGTGGAAAATTCTGTTAGGATTCCATGTCCCAGATTAGTGTAAGGGCCGGACTGCGTTGAACGATGAGCTGGGCCAATCATAGGGCACGAAGCACTTCATTGCTCAATTGTGAAGCTGTGGAAATTTCTGTTTAGTTTCCATGTGCAATTTCTAGTATAAAAAGGCCGGTTTGCCTTCGGTTATCATGTTATCACCTCAGTACCAAACCTTATACCTTGTGTTACACTCTCTTATTCTTGTAAAATTAGTTTATTCGGTTTCTTGTTGAAACTTCGTTTTGATAAATCCTTTGTAAAAACTGTAAATATACTGCAATTTCCTGACATGTTTTCTTTTGGTCCGACTTCGGGACAGCCGAACATCAGGGAGATGGCAGCCTAGACCGTTAGGCCGTAAGCAACGCAGGGAAGGGATGTCCACAACACGCTAGCGCCCACATTGGATCGACCGCGCACCCCCTTTGCCCCTTCGAAATACTCCACTTGCTATGCAGCGCCCGCTTTGTGAGAAGGTAAGACTTTGTTCGACGCCCTTGCCCGCCGTAAGACCTATAGATCAGGGTAAGCGTGACACCGTACTGGACGCCGCAAATTTAGGATCAAATAATTATATCCAGACACCCCCCCCCCCCCCTTTGTCAAGTCCTACGAATCCCTGGGTTAACCTGTACTTCCTACAGGTGCGAACTATTGCCATTCGTCAGTACGCGAGTACATATTAGGTACGGACAGCATATGTTCCATAATTTAGTGATTCATAGCACTGACCGTTTGGTACCGGTTCGCTTTGTAGAACGTACATTAGTACCCCCCCCCCCCCCCCCCCCCCTGTCTGGAGTTAGCTATTTGATCAGGCAAGGAGCATTTCTGCTACCGGCACACTGCTTGGCCTAGGGAGGTTTATTAATATCCTACCGCGCCTTGCCACGTACTGATAGGTATTGCTGCTAACTACCGCAGCAACAAAGTTCTAGAATTAAATTAGTATACCAGATCAGCTAACGTACGGTAGCGATTAACCCCTATTCTTATCTTACAACCAGAATCTGGTATTAGTGCCGATCACGGGTGTAGTTACTAACACTGTGGTTGCCCATTGGGTTGTGGATAGGAAGGAGAGAGCTTTGACGTCATTCGTGAGTATAAAGTTCTACAAACGTGACTAGTTTATTTTAGTAGCTAGCGCACGGTATCATTTAGTCAGAAAATCACTAAAACCTAGTAAAAGGAATTACACAAAATTGTTTTATTTGTAACACACCCACACACACACGCCCTAAAACATATTGCCCTTAAAGTTCTACTAGCTATAGCGCACTATACATTACTTTAGGTGGAAATTATCTGTATTTGTAAAATTAGGATCTGATTTAGTTGCGGCGATAAGGAGTATTTCACTTTCGTTATTAACTGTTGATTTTATCCAGCAGTTATTGTTACATTTAGGCCTGACCTTTTAGACTGATTTCGTACAGGGGGATCAGTTATTGTTACATTTAGGCACGACCTTTAGGCTGATTTCGACAGGGATGATCAGCATTGTTACACTAGGTCTGTTAACCACCTAGTTCGTATATAAACCATATAAATCACACTGCGGCAAGTTACTGTATTTAGGACTGTCAGTGATAGTTAGGATTCGCTGCGCGGGGATTGTTTTCCCGTGAGTTTGGTCTGTTACTGTAACTGTACATCTGCCTCACCGGTTAGAGGACAGGTATCCTTCTGTCTAGTACGTAGGCATTCGACCCGCTCACGTACATAGAATAGATACAAGGCTCTGTTCCTCGCCAGTAGTCGTTTGTGTACTATATCTGTTTGTTTAGATATCCTGGACTGGGATTTGTTGTCAGATACTGTACAAGCCCGTATACATTACTAGAGTCTCATAGTAAGATACATCGTTACTAGGATCTGGTAAGCGGTATACTACTGGACCCTTACATTAGCCTTCATTTAGAAGGATAATTTATCCTTCGAATAGCAGCATAAATTATCCTTCTAAACGAAGGATAAAAATTATCAATTCACCCACCCTTCGAAAAGTCTACAAATTTATCCTTCGTTTAGAAGGATAATTTATCCGGCGAATAGTAGGCATATTTATCCTTCTATTTGCCGGCTAAAAACTAGCTAAATCTTCAGAATCTTCGAATAGTCTTCGAATTTATCCTTCGTTTAGAAGGATAATTTATCCTACGAATTGTAGACTGAATTATCAGACAATTTAGACGGCGAAAATGCTGATAATTTCGAAGAAAATTTATTTCGATCAAATTAGCAGCATATTAGTAGCAATTTCGAAGGATGTGACTTTGCTGGGTACGCTAGGCCACCCGCCACATCGATTGTAGATTTAGAATCTTCACTGCCTTAAATGAGCAGCATTCATTCCTGCATTCAGTACGTAGGCTTAACACTTAGGCCTACCAAGAAACCACTAGGACCTATATGCCCGTATGCTAAGTGACATTTTTGTGCGCCGAATGCGACGCGGCGCAGAAAAAAATGTGCGCCTGCGCAGTCGAAAACAGTGCAAAATCCGCGTGCGCAGCAGAAAAACTGCGCGAGATTGGCGCGCGCAGCAGAAATTCTGCGCGAGATTGGCGCGCACAGCAGAAATACTGTGCGAAATCTCCTACCCCTCCTACCTCTGTAGTACCAGTACTGTACCCAGGGCTGGCAAAAACCATAGGTTTTTCAAAAAAAAATTTAGGTTTTAGGTTTTTGCAAGGTTTTTGTGGGTTTTTGAAGGGTTTCACTAGGTTTTTGTGGTATAGTGCTAGGTTTTTGTAGTATTTCTGTATTTGTATATTGATTTATTAGATTGACCTGATCTGCTGATTGGTAAATGATTAGAGAAATTATATGGGGCCACATTTGGTCAAGATTATATTTTGTAGATTATCTATTATCTATCTATCTATATATTGTTTGAAAGAGGGAGTCCGTTGGGTTTAATTGTCAGCTTAGTTACAATTAAACCTGTGCACAGTAAGCTTACAGTCTGACAGTAGGTGAAACTATTTATTACACTATTAGTCGATTAGTTATTACATCTCATACTGCATTAAATTATTGTCAAGAATGATATTGTTTGCCGCATGCTGGTATCAATAATATATTATATATATGTTAGTTAGTTAGTTAAAATCTTTTATTCATCAAAACTCCGATGTTTAAAAAACATATGGAGGCAGCCCGTCTGGATGGCCCAGACATGGCTGATGATTGGTGATGAATAGACTGGGCTAAATCAGGTCACTTCATCCAAGTTTGTTTAAAGTTTTACAAAAGTTGTGTATGATTATGAGGAACATAACCATGAAAAAAAAAAAAAAAATTTTCATGTCTGACGGTGGTTACATTGGTTACCATGGTAACCAATTGTAGCGATGGTGCGGGCATCAAAAAAATGGCTCAGAACTATGATTTCTTGAACTGTTATTAACCTGGTGAGTTCGTTTTAGTAGCAAACGTTGTAGAATTGAGAGATGTACAAGAGTTGATGTGGTTGCAAGAGCTGTGACAAACATAAGTTCCTTTTGAATAAAAAAAACAGTTATTTCACCCGAAATCCTTGTCTCCACCAATATTTTCCCAGCTGTAGCTCCACCAGTGATTTCTACTTTACAGCTGCATGCAGTTAGACTACTGAATACTGCAATTTTGGTTTCAGGCTTACTGCAGTATGCGTACTGCGTACTGGCAATATCTGACATTTCATTCTGTAAATACAGGATCGTACAAAGTCTGAACCTTCCTCATCCTACTGTACTCTTACTTAGTATGGTAACTGCAATGCCCGATTTCCTTACACTAGGCTTACATAAATACAGTATCCAGTATCCTATGACGGATTTGGACTGATCAATCACTGATGTCAGTGTCATATCAGTGATGATGACAGCTTATGTTCACCTGAGCCTATGTACTATATACTGTACTGTACAGTGTACACCTAAGCCAATGTAGGCCTAATAACCTATGAATATTTAAATTGTTCAATATAATCATTGTAATGAATACGAAAGCAAAGACCGTACTTTGGCTGGTCAATAAGTCACCACCACTATTCAAGGAGCCTGGTAATCATGGATTTCATGGTTGTTATCCACCAACTGGAGAAGAAGTGTTGCTACAGTTCCATGGCTACCATCACCATCTTCAGGAAGCCACGAATCTACAATCCAGTGTGCGGGATTCTGTCAAGTTGGTTGTAGAAGATATCCAGCAATGGTGGGGAAGAACTGGAATTGAAATTAAATCATGGCCAGCTTTGGAGAGCATGGTGAATGGAGATATAGATAAATTAAAGCTCCTGAAGAAATGGCGGAATAAAGAGACTGAACCTGAGATAAAGAGGAGAGAGGATTTCTTGTTGAAACTTAGAAATACATTTTGGGTGGTACAACCAAGCTATGAAAAAGAACTATCACGATTACATGCAACAACAACAGACAAGCGGAAACTAGAGGACTGGATGTATCTGGAAGGGGTGAGAGGGGGGAGCAGAACTGCAACTTTGGGTGCATTAGATGTCAACTGAGAAAGCGCCAGAAGCGTAGGCTGTTGACTGAACAGTCTGAAGCTGAAAGAAGACGTGCTGGGGAAGATGTATCATTTGCCACTGCTTCCGAGAAGGTTGGTGACAATGATTCAGACAAAAGTGATGATGATACTACCTACACTCTACCTCTTCCAGGTCCCTCCTCAAAGAAGATGAAGAAAAAGGAAGGAATTCCACAGGCAGCATGCCTGATTGCAGATAAGTACAGCATATCAAACCGAGCAATCACGGAACTGGCTGCAGCTTTCCATGAAGCAGATGGTAAATCTCTTGAAGAATACTGTCTTTCTGTCAACACAGCAGGGAGAAGAAGATCTTCAATTAGAGTTGGCGCTGCACAGGCTATTGTACAATATCAGCTTGGAGGAGAAAACGAGAAAATATTTGCCTTACACTGGGATGGAAAAATAATAAAGTCATTAACCCATGTTGGGAAAAGATGGAACAGATGGTCAGGAAGTGCTGCTGTCTATTGTGGGGTTAGATGGTAGGCCAAATGCTGAAAATGAGGCTTCAAAGATCATGCAGGTCCTCAATGACTATCATATTGACACCTCACGGATTGGTGCTCTCATATTCGACACAACATCAGTTAACTCGGGGTACAAGCAGGGTGTTGTTAAAAGATTGGAGTCAGAATTTGGTAGGGCCCTCCTTCAGCTGGCTTGCAGACACCACATATATGAGTTGATTGTGAAAGCATCAAGTGTCATTGTCTATGGAGAAAGCTCTTCACCAAAGGAGGGGATGTTTGACCCGCTTATCCAACATTGGGATACCATAGACAAGTGTAACTTGGCCTTGGTAAATGTGACAAAACGGAACAGGGTGCTCACTGGTCTTGTGGAGACAACTACTTCATTTCTTCATACCTGGCTGGGAAACAGCACCAAACAATCGTTGAGACACGATTACCTAGAGCTAGCTAAACTAGCCCTCCTATTTTTAGGTGGAACTGTTCCTAGTGGGTGGCCAGACATCACAATAAAAGACCCAGGCGCATACCATCATGCAAGATGGATGTCCAAGGCATTGTACACACTCAAGATAGCCTTGTTACGATCTGAACTCCACGATGTCTACACAACTGACGAGCTCGAATCAATCACCAGCCTAGCTGTATTCATATCAGTATTCTTCACTAAAGCCTGGCTGACTTCTACCTCTGCTGCAGATGCCCCTCAGAACGACCTTGATTTAATGAAGATATTCGTCAAGACTGAGGCTAGCATCTCAAAAATCCAGACAGTGGCCAGTGAACTTCAGCTCACTTGTCAGTGCTGCTCGCAATAAGTTGGAAAACCACTTGTGGTATTTATCTGAACGCCTTGTAACTTTATCTCTCTTCAGTGACAGGGTACCGATATCTTCAAAGTCAACTATCAGGAAGGCACTTCTAAGGGTCCAGGGTGTCGAACCACAAAATAAGCTCCAAGAGATGCCAGCCTCCTATCGTTTTGAGAGTAAGTCCCTCAAGGACTTTGTTGGGCCTGATTCGTGGTCCCTGTTCCCTCTACTTGGCATTGATCCTGGCTTTGTCAAACTACCTGTGGAGCAGTGGGTTACATGCAATTCGTATCTAGCAGGAAAAGCAGTGGTTGACAAGTTGCCAGTTGTGAACGATGCTGCAGAGCGTGCATTAGGGCTAGCCACAGATTTGAACACAGCTAAGGCTCCCAAAACTGATGTACAGCTACAGGCCCTCTACAAGGTAGTAAAAGGGGTTAGACAGAAGCTCCATGGACTCTCGACATCATCAGAAACTGTAACAAAGAAGTCATTGAGTATTGTCGCATATGAATGGGTTTGATCTAACTCTTTGAAAGTCTTCACCAATTGATGAAACTCTAAGTGATTTGATTTTTAATATATGGTCTTAATAATTGGTGTTTGTTTGCTCTCAATTTGGTTTTTTGCTCTTAATACTAAATATTAATTGTTCTTTATTTGTATTTAATTTGATGTAATATGCTGTGCTGTATTTGAATATTGTTAATTTTTTGAATGACTTCGATCACTTTGAAAAGTGACAATAATTCCCCATAGATACATTAGATATGTGTTGGAAGTGGGTTTCTTCAATCAAAAAGTAAGCAATATGTATAGGGATCCAATCTACCTTGTTTATCATCCAATTCTGCAACTTTTGGTGACAAAGTGAACTCTGGCGGGCAACTAACACTTGATAAATTGTAATTTTAGTGGGAATTTCAATAGGCCATTTGTTGTTACCATGGTAACAGCTGTAACCACCGTTAGACATCAATATTTTTCGAAATTTTTTTCATTCTTGTGTCACTCATACTCATGCACAACTTTTGTGACACTTTAAGCTATTAGCCTTCAAAAATTAAAAAAGGTCCAAAATTTGGCCCAGTCTAGTGATGAATAAGCGTCAGCAGCCGCACGTTATTTGTTCTAAATCTAAATCTATACTACAATACATACTACTAGTATTAAACACATACTCACTCAAATATATTTATACATACTCATACACACACAATCATAATTGACACTAATATAACAGCACAATAAATAATAATCACCAATAAGTATAGCAGGTTGCAATGTAGGGCTAGTGGCAGTTAATAATACTGTTCGTTAAAAAACGGTTGAATAATTGTAACTGGTTGTTGTCTTTTAGTTGAAGTTATGTAATTGCATTTCTGTCGTATTTTGTATGAAAGTGTTTTTTTAACGCGCGCATGAATTCCTTGTATTGCCTTAGGAGTGTTAGTGTTTTATTTGTGCAGTTCCATAGGCGTGCAAAACTTAACATAGCGCTGTTGTATGATATTGTGTTTTTCGTTATTGGAATTTTTACTTTATTCGTTCTCGGGTTTAACCCTATTACCACTGGGGTGTTTTGACCATTAGCAGCACTGGGGGGGGGGGGGGCCGATTCGGCCCACCCACTATATTTTTGTAGTCGTCCAATAAAATCCTACAAAATTTGGGCTGTTGGTGAAACAACTATAGATGAACACTACCAAACCTTAAAAAGTTAAAATTTCATAAGCAGGGACTCATAATTTTGATGAAAAATAAAAGTAGTCCCAGGACAAAATTACAAAATTTTTCGTTTTCTAAAAACTAATAGTGTGGCAGTGTTGGCTAGATTTAGTAGGTTTTTCAAGACGCTGAATCGAATGTGATTATATTCCACTTCCAAAAATTGAAGTGGATGCTAATTTTCGTGCACATAAGAAGTGGGCGTGGCACTTCAAATTTTGAAAAATTAGATATTCAGAAAATGCCCCTAATTTTTTTATTTCAACGCATCTTTATGGGTTTTCTGGGCCGCTGAATCGATTGAAAGTAATATAGAAGCCTGAAGACTGAGTGGTTAGCCATTTTTGGTGCACCAAAATTAGGGCGTGGCACTTCAAATTTTGAAAAATACGAGATTCGGAAAATAAACCGAAATTGAAATTTTAACGAATTTATATAGGTTTTCCAGACCGCTGAATCGATTGAAAGTAATATAGAAAAGCCTGAAGATTTAGAAGTTAGCCATTTTTTGAAATCAAAACTTTAGTGTTTTTTCCGAATAAAGTAATTTTGAAAATTTGAAGTGCCACGCCCTAATTTTGGTGCACCAAAAATGGCGAACCACTAAGTCTTCAGGCTTCTATATTACTTTCAATCGATTCAGCGCTCCAGAAAACCTATAAAAATGCTTTGCAAATCAAAACTTCAGTGTATTTTCCGAATCTCGTATTTTCAAAATTTGAAGTGCCACACCCTAATTTTGGTGCACCAAAAATGGCGAACCACTAAGTCTTCAGGCTTCTATACTACTTTTAATCGATTCAGCGCTCCAGAAAACCAATAAAAATGCTTCGAAATCAGAACTTTAGTAAATTTTCCGAATAAAGTAATTTTGAAATTTTAAAGTGCCACGCCCTAAATTTGGTGCTCCAAAAATGACGTACCACTACACTTACATACTTGTATAGAGCATTAGAGTGATCCAAACCAATGAAAATAAATAAAAATAGCCCAAACACAAATAATTACTAAATCACGAATGACTTTGTAAAATTCGAAAATTTCAAAAAATTTGGTGCTGGAGACCAAATTTTGAGGTGGCACCCACATCGAAAAGTAGAAATCCAATTGCAACAGCGTTTTTTGCAAAAGATGCGGCATTAAATTTGACTAATTCTCACAAAAAATTGGGCCGGTACGTAATGTGGTTGCATAGTTACAGCAACTAAAAACTAGGAAGGGGCCGATTCGGCCCCCCCCCCCAGTGGTAATAGGGTTAATAGTTGTTTCTGACTGTTGCTAATAAATGGTAGTTCTAAGTTTTGGAATGGTTTGGTAATTTTGAATATATATTGATAAAAAAATCGTAAAGCAAAATATTCCCTAAGGGCTGTTAGTGTTGGTAGTTTTGATAGACGACGTAATTCGGTGCCAGAAATATCAGAAATCTTTTTGCTATGGACAATGCGAAGTCCATAGTTTTGTATTTTCTCTAAGCTATATAAGATAGTTTTAAAGCCGTGGACATTATGCAATGATACTAGTACTTCACAGCAGTAATTGTGGTATGGTAATACTGTAGCCTTATAAATATTTAGTTTTGTGCCTACTGGTAGCTGACCCTTTATCTGCCGAAGTCCAGAGACGGCCTGGATCATTTTATTTGAGGTGATCTTAATTTGTTCGCGCCATTCAAGTTTGTTGTCAATGGTTAGACCAAGGTAATTGATGTGTGTAGATTGTGGAATGTTAGTCTGTTTATTTGTATCCTCACTGAGATCCAGTTGTATGCTATTTATCTCGTCTGTTCTAGAATTTGGGGATATTAACATGAATTCAGTCTTATCGTTATTTAGTTGGAGGTGCACACTCAGAAGTGGTTCCGTTGAGTTTCACTCTTTGATATCTGTTTACTAAAAAAGTGCGCAGCATAGAGATAGCAGTGTTGTGGAATCCAAACTCGCCTAATTTTTGTAATAATATTGTGTGGTTCAATGAATTTAATGCTTTGCTAAGGTCTAGGGCTCCAATAGCTACATATTCACCAGTATTTAAGTAATTGCGCCAAGCAATATATATATATATAGCAATATATAATATATATATCAATGCAATTCTGATTCTGACATTATGTTTCACATCTTGTGTTAGTCTTCCCTGAAGGGACAACAGGACATCCAAAGCAAGTGCGTGAGGGCGACCTAGTATTTATTTACTTTCCTTATAATCTGATAATCCCCCATTTTTCTATTAAGCTTTTGTACCTCTTCTGAGGAATTGGTTCAACTGAGTGGTTTGAAATTATGATTTACTGATTAATGGTACTCAAAATTCAAAGAAACAAATATATTGGCTGTTTTTTGTGATGAACTTTTGCAATTTATAACCTATATGTATAAAAGTGGTTCCATTTATAAAGAATTAGGCTCTAGTAGAAGATCATGTTAAAAATTATCCCTACCTTTCAGCCTTTAACATTTCTTATAGGGAGGGATAATTTAAACTTTTTATAAAATTTTGTAACACCACAATTAAATGCCTTATATCTGTATATTATCAATCCATTAGTATATAACACTACTGATGATATACAATTAATAATTACGAGTACAAATATGATTACAAATTACAAATATTTCATATTTATAATATAATTATTAGAAGCTATTACAGTATAATTATTTCTTATCTAATAATTAGATTTAAAGGCAAGGATGAATATAAAGCGATAGAGGTTCAACCAATTTTAGAAATAAAATCTATAAAAATTGTAAAATGAAATGCCTTATATATCAATCCAACACTACTGATGATATAAAATGAATAATTACGAGCACAAATATGATTACAATTACAAATATTTCATATTTCTAATATAATTATTAGAAGCTATTACAGTATAATTATTTCTTATCTAATAATTAGATTTAAAGGCAAGGATGAATATAAAGCGATAGAGGTTCAACCAATTTTAGAAATAAAATCTATAAAAATTGTAAAATGAAATGCCTTATATATCAATCCAACACTACTGATGATATAAAATGAATAATTACGAGCACAAATATGATTACAAATTACAAATATTTCATATTTCTAATATAATTATTAGAAGCTATTACAGTATAATTATTTCTTATCTAATAATTAGATTTAAAGGCAAGGATGAATATAAAGCGATAGAGGTTCAACCAATTTTAGAAATAAAATCTATAAAAATTGTAAAATGAAATGCCTTATATATCAATCCAACACTACTGATGGTATAAAAACAATAATTACAAGCACAAAATAAAATGATTACAGATTACAAATATTTCATATTTCTAATATAATTTTTAAAAGCTATTACAGTATACTGGTAATTGTTTCTTATCTATAATTAATATAAGGCGGGGAGGGATGAGTATAAAGCGATAGAGATACAACCCATTTTAGAAATAAAATCTATAAAAATTGTTCAAATATATGACATAAACCCAAAAGTCTCAGCTCAGATAAACGACCATTGTTATTCATCATTATAGAATAATTCATCATCATAATCTGGAGAACGAATGTCTGAAACTTGCGACAGATTTGTCTTAATGTATATTAGCTTTTTACATCTATCATCCCCTAGAGAGTTTCTTAATTTCGAGTGTATGAATGCATATGTACACCAATTACGTTCAGATGATGCAGTAGTAGGAGCCAAGCTGAAAATCCTCATTGCTATCTTCTGAAGCAATGGCCATTCTTTTCCATCACATAACCAATATTCTCTCACCAATTTTACCTTTTTTTCCAACATCTTGAAACGAAATGTATTTCCATCCTTCTCCTTAAGTGCTGCAACTGTATATCCAGTTAACTCCTTAAATAATGGTTCACGCTGCTCATTCAATCTCCCTACGGAGGTCCTTCTCCATATGTTGGCCAACATATCTCGGGTCAAGAATGTAGCCTATGGCATGCGCATCACCATATATAAATTGGAATCGGGATTCAATCAAACCGTTGATGAATTTTATTTCTTTATTCTTTAGCAGTTTTTTTTGCTTCATCTGTATCATACTTATTTGACAGTGTTATAAATGCCTCATAGACATCGGATACAAGTACAGAGTCACTTTGGAATTGTGTCAGGAGGATATCTATCGGTTCAAGAATGAAGATGCATTTCTCCAAATTAGTAAGGAACTGCATATCATTTATTATATCCTTGATATGTTGACGGCTATCACGTTGGTTTGATGGCGACCCAGTTATAAAATCTCTTGCACTGACAATGCTGGTGAGAAGTTTCTCTGATCGATATATGGATTCGAAACAACCTTTTAAGGTCCCCCATCTAGTGGCACAAGGCATTACTAAACGATTTATATTCTCTTGACATTGTGCCTTTCTAAGGATTGCATTAATCATATGGTGATTTTTAAAAAATACTATAATTTCTTTGCAATGGTTAGAAAATTCCATTAGATTTTCAAATGGATAATCATTGGGGGGCTTTATATTTACAGAAAATATATCCTTAACAAGGAGATGTAGGGCGTGTGCTGCACACCCATGAAATAATTTTGTCGGATACGTTTCCTCAAGTATTTTCCATGCAAGCTTGTTAGCACTGGTATTATCTGTCACTAAGCCAGCTACTTCCAATTTCTTATCACTTTCCATCCTGTCAATAACCCGACTAGCATCCTGAGCAATCCACATTCCTGTATGGCCTTGCTCACCAGTAGAAACAGCTTCAATGAAGAAGGTTTTTGTACCAACTAATCCCATGTAATTTATTAGAGGTTCTTGCTCTACATTGGTCCAACCATCTGATATTAAACACATATTTCCATTACTTTCTGCATTCATATAAGAATTAACCTTATTACTCACTTCCTCATAACATGAATCCAATAAATCCCCAGCAATCCTTTTTCGTGAGGGTATAGTAAAATTAGGGCGGCATATCTCGAAAGCAGATTTGAGAAATGGATCTTCTATACGCATGAAACTTGTGCCCGTGTTGAACATGAAAAGGGCAAGATTTCTATCAACAGCATCCTGTTTGTGTCTTTTTAAACCAGCCACAGTGAATATCTTCATATAGGTCTGCTGATTTATCTTATCAGTAGGAGCTCCTGTTTGTGCAATTTTAGCTTTTGCTACGAAGGGATACCACTCTGGCCGTTCAGCTATCTCCATCCCTTTAACTTTCTTACCAAATTCCGGACATTTTAGAAGATGCGACTTGACATACTCCGATTTTATATGGTAGTTTACCTGACACTTGCAATGCATGCAAGTGGCAGATTTCGATTCCCAAGGTGAAGTTGAAGTAGTGAATAGATCCCAAATAGCATTAGGTTCTCTGCCCCCACCATGCTTTCTTTTAAGAGTTATGGGTTGTTGAGCCACAGATATTGTAGCACTGGCACTGGGTCCAACAACCTCATCAGCTACCATTGACGTATCGGCCTCAACTTCACCAGAGAGAGTCAAATCAATATGTTGAGCCATTTCAATAATTATTACCCGTACCTGCCGTATATTTATAATTTGAATAAGTCTGATCTGCTATCAGCTATGGGCAGAACCAGAAGGGTAGTATATCTGTATATCATAGGGCCTATAGGCAGATAGGTTAGGTACAATATCTGAATTAAAAATACCGGTACATAACAGCATAATGTTAGTTATTAGTTAGCTAGTCTAGATAACAGGATAGGGAAAAACATAGGCCTAACTAATTACAAGACAAAACATAATGTTTACAGTACCGTTGGAAGGTAATGGTTAGGTTGGGTAGGCCAGGCCAGGCCTATGGCATTATGCATGGTACACAGCTCACCTGGTACTTGTACACAGTAAGCCTTTCTAGTTAGGCAGTACTGCAGTAGGGAACATTAACATACCCTTAAATAAGCTCCAAAAGTGGGTTCTTATTTAAGGAAAAAGGCTCATATATAGGGGTTTTTGGGCCATTTTTGGATATTTTTTCGATATAATATGCAAGAACATGTTTCAGGAAAAAATAGGCCTACCGCATAATTTTATTTCACAATATAAAAGTTGGGTCTTTCTTGAACATAATGCAAAAAACCAGAAAACATTTCACCGTCCGGTTTTTTTTCTACAAGCATTTTAAAATTGCATCAAAAATATGATCAGTTCCTAAATAAGAGGGATTTTTAAAATTTACCTTATTTAAGACATCAACATTGTACACAACTACGAAAAGTCCTTAAATAATAACTTTTTGAAATGGGTTTCTTATTTAAGTATAAAAACTTAAATAAGAACCCACAGTGATAATTTGCTGACTTGGCTCACCTACCGGTACAGCCTGTAGGCCTACTCTGCTTCTGCAGCTCTGTACTGGGCTATAGGGCCTATCCTCCTAGACTGTCTTGATTTGACTTTCTTGGCAACAACAGATCAATGCATTCTGCATGCCTGAATGCAGAAATGCAATTCAACAAATGCAGAATGTCACCCCATGCCCCATTCCGCAAAGGCGCAAACCATATCCCATATCCAGATAACCACCAGACTGCCTGACCACCCACCAGCCTGACCAGAGCCTAGTGCTTAGGACAGTAGGAGCCAGAGACCACCCAGCCAGCTGGACCATACTACCACAGTCTGACAGTGCAGCAGTACCGTACAGTCCTGCAGTCTGACAGTTCTGCATCTGCAGTGAGTCTGGCAGTTAGCAGCAGCACCAGCAACATAGGTCTGTACTTATGACTTACTGACTTAAGTTACCGGTACCGGACCTCTGGCTGTCTGGACCTGCATCAGTCTGTCAGTCACAGTCACGTGTTAGCTGGCCAGTGGCAGTGTGAGTGCAGTACTGCAGTAGTCAGGTAGGCCTAGTCTAGTCACAGTACAGCAGTACTGACAAGACAACTGGAACTTTTGAGTGTACAAATGAAATTAAAAGGCAAATTAAAGTTGAAAAATCAAAAACCCAAAAACCTAGTTTTAGGCTTTTTTCAAATTTTAGGTTTTTGACAAAAACCTAGGTTTACAAAAACCTACTTTGCCAGCCCTGACTGTACCGTACCACCTACCCGCCTGCCTTCTCTACTGGCCTAAGCCCTAAGCACACCAAGTAGGACGCTTTATTATATTATTGACATTACAGCAGCTCTGGTAGTTTCAGTCTGTAGTCTGGCAGTCTGGTACCGCATACCGGTACTGACTGACAGCGACAGACAGCCTGTATCTGAATCTGTGCTTGCGAGTATCTCTATCTCGCACCAATTGCCAATTCAGTTGTTCGAGAAGTCTGCGCCGCACTATTAATTTTCTGCGCCTGCGCTGTGCTGCGCCGCGCTCTGCTGCTCTGAATTTTCTGCGCCTGCGCAGCGCCGCACTCTCAATTTTCTGCGCCTGCTCCAAATTCTGGAAAAAATTGTGCACCGAACGCGTTCGGCGTACATGCCCTACTTAGCAGACGGGCCTATATGCACTATGGTACCGTTAAGTTCTAAATTTTAAGAATTACTACCGGCACTGTGTACCCAGTACCTGACAAGTGCAATATCGGTGGGGACGCTTTTTTTAAACACATGTAGTTAAATAGCCTACTCCTACTGAAAGATTGGTCGAAAATAAAAATTGTGAATTGTGAAACACCCGAGCAGCCAAGCATTAACAGATTTTTAGATTTGGATAATGATGTTTCCCATGTAAGAAAATAATTTCTGCATCTAAAATATTCCTATTCCGCGCCCCAGAAAAATTGGAATTTCATTCCAATTTTTTGGGGCGCGGCTGATCAGGTAGGCCACCTCTGCTCTTGTACATTTATTTCGATTTCTTTGGCATATTTTTATAGGGCCTACCGGTAATATAAAAAATTACATTTACAATATTTCTAAATTAATTTTTTTGCTAAAATTTCTATTGAATCTTCTAATAGACTAGGCCTATTATTACAATACCGGTAAGAGTAGGCCTACACCAATAATAAAATTGTACCTACCAGTAATCTGTTCCGGTAATCTGGTAATCCAATAATTGTATAATAGTAAATTTTTCTAGTCATTCAGCCATTGTTTAGGCCTATTGAGACTCTACAACGTTTATTGTCTGATTGTTAATACAGTAATAAGGTGAGTTTTATATTTTACATTTTTACATATTCTGCATTACATAACATACCTTTGCAGCTAATTGCCTAGCGTGAGTACCGGTAAGTTGTATTCCAGTATTCGTTCCCGTTCATATGATTGGCTACTTTTAATTAGCACATACCGGTATCTGTAAATACCAGCGGCGCTAATATATTTATATTTATAGATTATATTTATATAGGTTTATCGTCCATGTATATTCCGGTAGACTGACAGACAAATTGACCGCCACACGGCTGGACATTCAATAGGCCTCAAAGATGTAAAATCCCATTATGAAAATAAAAACTATCAAAATTATTCATTACTTTTTACAATGGGAGCGAAGGTACAGCAATTTCCAGTGTCAGTTTCACTATATGAATTACAACTAACATCATACACTATTAAAGTTATTATTGGTTTAAATTTCGAATGAATTGCCTTAATTATTTTTAAAATCAGTGTGTTTGGACTGTATTTTCCTAGTCAATTTGAGGTGGTTTACTTTTATAAATATATTACTATTTAATATAATGGGAAATTAGTTACAATTTAAATTAGCGAATTAATTAATGCCAAATAACAAGCTACAAGTTACATTAGATGTGTAGCCCTTAGCATTGTCCAGCTAAATATAGAGACTGTTCTTCTGTTCTCTACCATCCATGTAAAACAGAGGGCGGGTCTTACTATCTGATCTCATTATTAAATGGTAGCGTCCAATCAACTGTCACCATTAAAGACTGAGACCTTTCTCATTGGTTGAATAAACTATAACGTCCACGTTACTTATAAAAACTTGTAACAATCACTCATGTTTAATTTTTCAGTGTTTTTTTACTGGTCGTTTTTAATAGTTTTAATTCAACCTATTCTCCCAGTTCAACCTATTCAGCAATTCTCAAGTTGTTCCGATCTATAGATTGCTTCTTCAAGTTACACCTGCAAATGTAAGTTAATTTAATATGTAAGCTACGTACAAAATATAGGAAATGTTTCCGTAATTACTAATGTCCGTCAAATTAATTAAATTTAATATACTCAAAGAAGAACCCGGACGTATTAAGTTTATAAATTTGCAATTATGTGACATGCTTCATATATATTCGAGGTGGGCCGTTCAATTCCAAATGTTGTGCTTAGAGTTTATTTATTTTTGTTTATTTTCATGACTTATACAGTCCCAATCCCAATAAACATTAACTTGGTCGTTTTGGCGGCCAAAATGACCAAAATCACCAAAAAAATGTAGTGTATTCCTATGGGCTACTTGGTCGTTTTGGCGAAGCGATTTAACTCGAATCAGCTAAGTCCAGACATTCAGTCTCCTTGGCCATCCATTTGGTGGATCTGACTAAATGTCGGCTCGCTTTCATTTTTATTATTGACAGATTGTTAACTTACCCGGCGCTGAGCCTTGCAGTACTGGAGTCCGCCCACTGAGGCATTGATAAGAGTATACAGTCTTATAAAAGGAGTTGAATGGGGCTTCGTTAAAGGAGGAATATGTATAATATTCTGAATGTCCCGAAATTAATTTATGGACGTCCCGAAATTAACTTATGGACGTCCCGAAATTAACTTATGGACGTCCCGAAATTAATTTATGGACGTCCCAAAATTAATCTATCAACCAATCAGAATCGTAATGAAATAACTAATTAATGGAAGTCCATAAATTAATTTCGGGATGTTAATTTCGGAAATTAATTTCAATAATATTTTTTTTTATAATACAAATTTTTTTAAATATTTTTTTACAATGTATAATTCGCGGACACTGCGGGGTGACTACAATACAAAGACCCAATTATAAAGACCTGCATAATCTTGTTACATGTGTTAACTTTCGTTAATTGTTTTGAATCCCCCGTCACGCCTCTGTAACTTGCTCCTTTACTAACCTGCTCCTTTAAATAGCAATGGTACATAACGCTCATTAGGGCAATTCCACGGTAACGGACGTAACTATCACAGAGTTTAAAGGCCTCCACTGCGAACAGCACTGAGTATTTTTTATAAATATTTTGTGTGGTGTTGCTGGACCACTGGTACTATAACGTAAATACCACAGATTATTATTAAATAATTGCATGTTCTTATAGTGCAAGCTAATACACCTGTAACGGACGTAATCGCACAAAATGGAATTTCTAAGGTAGCCATGTTCTCATTAATATTCGTGCGAATTGACGCAATGTTCTGATAAACCCTTATTAGTAATGATTGCAGAATAGATGCCGAACATATTAATAAAATAATTTAGGGCTACTGACCACTGGTTTTCATGCAGTTTGCAATTGATTTTCGTAACGGACGTAACCTTCTCCTGTAACGGATGTAACTGTGCAATTATGTTACATGCTGTTACTTTCCATTGCGTGTAAATTGATGTTTTCAACTAAACAAGTGTGCAAATCCACCACTTAAGTCACACTGAATATTTTTTAATATAGTATTTTGGATAAAAAGAAGTCTAGAGGTGCAGAAGAGCTAAATTTTGGCATAAAGGCAATAAAGGCAGCCTTACTATCAGTAACACAATAAAAGTAGCCAATCCTTCAGGTTAGGCTGTTAATAACCAAAAACAAAAATTACAAGAAATTACAGGGCTGTAGCGCTGTTTGCAGAGTGTAGGAGAGGGTCACTGCTCTATAGCTAACCATTTACGTCCGTTACGAGAAAATACATAACAAAGACTTACTGCAATGATGTTAGTTTTTGTCTCAAGTTATAAGACAATAAGTATAGACAATAAGTCTGCTTTGCACTGAAAGCAATGAGTCGAATACATCACCCCTTCCTCTAATATTTTCAAAATTTTCTGTTTTTTCCGTAACGGACATAATTTTTGACTTGGTCTATTTACAACCACTTAGTAGAACATGATACCCTATATTTGAAGTCACCAAAGTTCCTTCACTGTATCTCCATTAGTTTTTCTGTCAGTAATTTGGTATTATATTAATTCCTTCTCCACATTAGATGGTTACTGCTCTATAACCAACCACTGGTACCTATTTTATGAAATACTTCCAATTTTAGCATGGTTTTTGTTTAGTGATAAGCCTAATATATTAAATTTATTGCTATTGGTAACATTTATATGGTGGAATGCAGGTCCAACCGGAGTACAAAAATGAGAGGATACAATCTTAAGGGTTTAAATCACAGAAAACTTTAACAAAAATTAGCCTATCTCGGGAAACTAAAATTATTGCAATACTTACCATTTTTGTCCCAAATTCTTGCCATTAATTATTGTTATTTATGTTCTGATTCACTTAATTTATATTCAACAGTCCTCAATAATGCCTAAAAACACCACAGGACCGGTAATTGTCATTGTATCAATTTCCTCGCTTAAACATAATTCTACACGAATTACGTCCGTTACGATAAATACACAACAAAGACTTACTGCATTGATGTTAGTTTTTTGTCTAAAGTTACTAGACAATAAATCTGCTTTGCACAGAAAGTGATGAGTTTAATACATCACCCCTTCCTCCTGTATTTTAAAATTTTTACCTTTTTCCATAACGGACGTAATTTTTGACTTGGTCTATTACAACCGCATAGTAGAACATTATACGCTATATATGAAATCTCCAAATCTCTGACACTGTAACTCCATTAGTTTTTCTGTCAGTAATTGGTTATTTTATTTTTCTTTGTCCCCATGAGGTGTAGATAACTGCAAAAGTAGTTGAATGAATTTTCAATATGATTTATTGAATATATTTACTTCATATTCAGTCCTATTTTTTTTTGAAGTTACATAAATATATTGGGCTCAGTGTGTGTTTTTCCAACAATTTGGGATATCTGGATCACTTTAACACCCATCATATGTATAATTGAATCATTTCAATTTTTGTTAGTGGGGGTGACCTTTTCGTGGAATTGCCCATTATGACCTGTACAAAACATAGAGGTAAAGTCGCGTTATGTCCCAAAGAGCTTTAGGTTCCAAAGAGCTTTAGGTCCCATTGCCAGAGAGAGTGAGGTCACATTGCCATTTAAAGGAGCAGGTTAGTAAAGAAGCAGGTTACAGAGGCGTGTTGGGGAACAAAAACAATAAACGAAAGTTAACACATGTGTTTTGTATTTGTACAGGTCTCTATTATTTGGGTCGGTGGTCTTTGTTTTGTAGTCACCCGACACTGCGGTGTTGCGTGGGGGCCACCAATCCACCCACCCACACTCAACTCCCAACTTCCTGGACACTAGGATACTGAGTGAAAGCGTCTGAAACTACTACAGGAACTCCATGACAGACTATGGGCTAGCGACTAGGGACTGGCGCTCTTGAACATGTAAACTGTAGTACCTACTGTACCACCTACCCTAAAGTGACCTGTGGGACCAGCCCATTATTAGTGAGGTCGGCATTTCTCTTTATCCTGCCGCTCTCTTTGTATTACAATAGCATACAGCCTACCAATGGCAATGGTCTACCCCCAGTGCGGTTTTCTATCTGCCAACATCCTGGGCTTTACTTACACTCAGCCTCTATTCACTGGCTGTGATTGACAAGCCAACTTGCCTCAGAAGTTCCTTTCATGAATGCCGCAATTTATATTTGGCCATTTTGGTCGTTTTGGCCGCCAAAATGACCAAGTTAATGTTTATTGGGATTGGGACTGTAATAACCAGTATTCAATTCATATTATCAAATAATTTTTGTGTGTTATCCAAGATGATGAAAGTTCCAGTTTAATGTTCAGGTTCAAATTAACTTTTATTGCTTAAATTGCTATTAAACAAGTCCAATATTTATTATATTAAATTATTATATAATCTTGTTTAATTTGTAAAATTGTCGTGTGTATTATTAATACAATGAAGTTTATAAACATTGAGGAGCAGTCAAACACTGTCGCGAATTACAGGATACATTGACGGTACTGTTGTAAGTAACGAGTGATGACTACAACATGTCTGCCATCATTACATTACCTCTGTAATAATAACGACTTTACTTTTTCAGTAGGCCTACTAAAACTTATAAATAAATACTATGATCTATAATATTACAAGTAATAACCTTATTAAAACATTGTAGATGGAGGTAGCACTACCATATGTATGCGGTTCGCAGATCGCCGACAACACTGCAATGCAGGCAGTTATTCATTCTGTTAGCTATGGGCCAGCAAGGAAGAAAGAGGCAGCTGGAGCACCAACTGCCAAAAAACAGCGCACTTCATATCAAACGCTGTTGTTCGCCCTGTAAGTTAATAAAATATTTAATAATTAAATTTAATATTGAAATTAATACCTTTTTTGAAATAATATGTTACCCACTTAATATACATTTAACAGACGTGAAACAAAGGATTAGATTTTCAGGAATTATAAAAATACCATAGCATCATTTAGACTGTTAAATTACAATTTAGCTTGACCAAAATGACCATAAAGTAAAATATATCACGTTTTACTGTAGCTGAACATATATTTTATAAAGATTAAAAGATTTTATAAATACTGAAATATATTAACAATAAATAACATTTGAACCCTAATAATTATAATTATTTTTACACTACTGCACTAACATTAATATTTTTGGAAATTTTTTCAGAGATTTAATTAGTGGTGAGACATTTGCCATGTTGGCTGAGCATCCCCATACTACGGCGTTATATTTTCACTCTGCTGGAGTTGGCGTCGGATCGTTCTTACGGATAGTAGAACCAACAACCACTGGAAACACGATTGTTAATCTACCGGTGATACCCCAAACAAACAGATTGTTAATCTACCGGTGATTACCAGGACGCGAAGTTGGAGCCGATGAACGACCCGCCGACAATACCCCTAGTATCGAGTCTTCCATCATCCCTCATAAGCTCATCGAAGGAACTCAAAAGGCTTTTACATGCGACTAGAATCATTGCAGTTACAACGGGTGAGTTTATTGTCATGTTTATTCTTTAATGTCATAACTCAACACACAGTTACTAAAATTAAAAATAATAGTATGTTGTAAATGTATATAACACTGTTCATAGATAGATAGATAGATAGATTTATTTATACATTATGTAAAAACAATAACAAATACACCAAACAATGTACCGGTATAAAGGTATTGTCCAACATAACATATAGGATTACCCCTAAAGCTTTGCAGCTTATTTCCAAGGGGGTCCTTTATGTTACTTGGTTACAAATACAATATTACACTACGCTAACCTAAAACCAATATAAAACGTAATTACACTATGTACATGTACAACTTTACCGAGAGCGTGACAATGCCCGACTCAACGATAAAGATGTAATGTACAGAACAATTTATTATAAAACGTAATTACAGTATAAATAGTAAATAATTAATAAACTAATAACTATTAATTAGTTCTGAATTTGTAATATAGAATACTAAATACGAAAGCTGTACCTGCAAAATATTCTTGAGAAAAAGCAATCTACATTGAACGCAATCTATAGTTTTTCATTTTTTCAATCTGATATATTTATTATAGTGGTCATTTTGTGG
Organism: Nemertoderma westbladi; assembly: GCA_032718475.1. Classification (NCBI taxonomy): domain Eukaryota; kingdom Metazoa; phylum Xenacoelomorpha; order Nemertodermatida; family Nemertodermatidae; genus Nemertoderma; species Nemertoderma westbladi. Next base: position 3,588 of record JAUCBJ010005878.1, on the reverse strand, counting down.
CTAACCCTAAAAGGTATTTTATATATGAAGATATTATAATATATTTTCACACAATATAGTTTTATATTTACAGATCAACATCGTCCAAGGATGCAGAGGGGCAGTGTGCAGGGGCACCGTACTACGGTAGGCCATGTCCCTGTTTTCGAATAGTGGACCCCGTTTGGGTACTTAAGGCCGATGTCGTGCTTGAGGAAGTATTCGATAATGAGTCACGACGTATCCGCCCTCATTATTTCTGCAGTAATGAGTTTACCTCATTATTCTTCGATAAAGCGCACCTAGAAGTGAGTAATAAATAAATAGGAAATGTACCTTATGTGTAAAGTAAAGCACCAGTGTCTATTGTAACAGAAAACAAGTTGACTTTCAGTGTAATGAAAGAGTCTAGACATATAAAGTATATCTTTTCTATTCTTGCCTATATTGATTTTACAGAGCTCTAATGTTAAAGTTTATTAGATAAAATATATTACTTTACAAATAGAATGTATTGGTTGCTCTTTGTGAATAAATAGATATTAAGGTGGCTCAACATGAAAAATTGAAAAAAACTAAAAAAAAATATTCCTACAGATTTTAACTCCAAATGATGAATATTTGTGTTGGACAAGTTTTGGTGGCATCAGGATAATCATTTCATGCACCAGAGACCCATATAAGCATGAAATGTTCATTAGCGGTAATGTAAATTTGCGATTTAAACGTCATTTTCTGCCGCTTGCATTTATTGCGTGCCAGTTTCATTCATGTACCTATTCCTCAAAAACTACTGAAGGTAGATGTATGAAATTTTGGGACCTTATTCAGAATTTCCAGCTCTTTCTTACTGGCCTCAATGACATAAATCCATCAATGTGTTTGGGTTTGCCAATGTCTCAAACTCAAAAAAGAATTTTTTTTTGACTTTGAGACCGTGGCAAGCACAACCACATTGATGAATCTATGTCATTGGTTCAGTATTGGTTCTGTGGTTTGGAAGCAGTGAGATCGGGGCTCCTGGGTGACAGAGTGGAGACTTGCCCCGATCTCCTTCAGGAACTCGGATGTTTCAGGCAGTCAGGGCCAGGGTGGCCCAAGGTCTCCTAGGCTACCGGATGGAAGAGGTATGAAGAACCACAATAAAAAACCACAATTTCCCAAATTGATATTTATCGCAAAATCGTGATCTACAGATTCCTCCTGCTCCAGCTCAGTACCGGTACCTCAAACATTACAAAATTTCGAACAAATATCGTAATCCAATATTAGACCAGTTTTCTGTAAATTACGAAAGCTGCGCCATAGAGAGACTGAAATCCTTGTTTCATATTTGTCCCATCAAAAGAATCTGCACAAATCATATCATCTTCCCTCATGGCACAGTTAAACATGATAGCTCTCACTGATGATTCTGCCGCATCTGCAATTTGTTTTACATATGTATTGTCCATTGCGAGAGTGCTGAATGGGTTTTTGTAAACTGCAGTTTTGCTGCAGTACCGGTACTGCTACTGCAATCTGAAAATCTATCAATAATAATGCTGTAATTATACCAATTTATCAAAAGATTAAATAATATTGTATAATCTGTGGCGAATCGGAGCAGCAATAAGGCTGCTTAGTGATAGGCCAGGCATTATTTAAAAAAATGGAAAGAAAAACCAATGCGAAAAAAAAAGGAAATTAAAAACTGGTATTGAAGAAAAAGATGATAAAAACCAGTAAGAAAAAGGCAAGTAAATCATGATAATTAAAAAGGAAAGTCAAAACTTATAGAGGTAATAATGAAAGTGTTTTACATTTGTACGTTTTACGTCTTGGTTATGGTACTCTGATTGTAGGAGTACATTGGGATTGCAATTTGCGTAGGATTTCTAATGCTAGTGGGATACATGACATTGAGTACAGTCCCAATCCCAATAAACATTAACTTGGTCATTTTGGCGGCCAAAACGACCAAAGTGGCCAAATATAAATTGCGGCATTCATGAAAGGAACTTCTGAGGCAAGTTGGCTTGTCAATCACAGCCAGTGAATAGAGGCTGAGTGTAAGTAAAGCCCAGGATGTTGGCAGATAGAAAAAGGCTTCGATTTCCGGACATTCCCTCCCCAACACCCCCCCCCCCCCCCCCCCCCCCCGGACGGTTCCGTTCCGTTCGAGTAGGGACACTACTGTATTATACTTCGCACGTTTATTTTTCATTTTGTAAGGTAAACATAGAACATTTTTATTTTCAATATTTTCTTGACCCTTTATTAACCTCGCTCGCACACGGTAAATATAATGCCTCGAGAATTAATAGTGAAAACATTTTAACTTTTTTCCCATCTAATAAATAATTATTGTGTTTTATCTGTGTATCTGCGTTGAATATAATTAAAATATTGATAATTAATTTCGCTGGAGTTAATTAGAAGTTCGCTGGATTTAATATTATTTACCGTGGCTCAGGAGAGGTGTGATGGCTATGTAAGGTCATGTGTGAATCATACTTGGGCCTATATGGTGAGTGTGCATGGGGGGGGGGGGGGGGGGGGGAATTAGTAGATAATTCGGAATGTGAATCCTGTTTTCATTTTTTTAAACTGGACGCTAGTGGCCTTGCATGTTTTCACGTGACATAAATAGAATACAGACATTATACATAGAAATAAGCCCAACGCTAATAATTAACACAGGTACACATATGAACTATACAAGAAGGTACTGTTTCTCCTGTTCAAAGCAAAATCTAATCATGAATACTTTTTCACTGTAACTCGTAACTCAACCAATTGGTCCTTTTTCGAAGAAATCCTACATGGGCATTTTGGAGCTAACCCGCCACTACTGCTTGGCTCACTGGAAGTGTATTTAGGTAAAGCTCTATTGTAGGCTGTGGCTCTGTTAAAGCTTAGCTGAGCCAAGACGAAAGACATTAGGATGGGAACACGAACACACCATATCCTTCCCCTATTCATTTCAATGGTAGCCAGCTTGTCTTTCCCGGACTGGGGGTAGACCATTGCCATTAGTTAGCTGTATGATATTGTAATACAAAGAGAGCGGCAGGATAAAGAGAAATGCCGACCTCACTAATAATGGGCTGGTCCCACAGGTCACTTTAAGGTAGGTGGTACAGTAGGTACTACAGTTTACATGTACAAGGGCGCCAGTCCCTAGTCGAGTCGCTAGCCCATAGTATGTCATGGAGTTCCTGTAGTAGTTTCAGACGCTTTCAAAAGACCAACGACCCAAATAATAAAGACCTGTACAAATACAAAACGCATGTGTTAACTTTCGTTTATTGATTTGGTTACCCAACACGCCTCTGTAACCTGATTCTTTACTAACCTGCTCCTTTAAATGGCAATGTGACCTCACGCTCTCTGGCAATGGGACCTAAAGTTCTTTGGAACCTAAAGCTCTTTGGGACGTAACGCGACTTTACCTCTATGTTTTGTACAGGTCATAATGAGCCTGTCCAGTCCCACTGTACAGTACCTTAGGCCTGCTTTAATTAAAATCCTAAATTATGCAATAATTACTGATGACCAGTTATGGAGAGTTAATAAGTCTGGAATTAGGGGGTATTTTGCATGGGGCACTCTAACTGTGGACTAGGG
>JAUCBJ010005877.1:0-35206 GCA_032718475.1 Nemertoderma westbladi | reverse complement strand
ATCAAAATTCTGTCGACACCCCCATAGGGAGCATCTATTGGACATCTTTCTGCAAAATTTCACTTTATTTCGTTTAGAATTGTAGGAGGAGATACAGATCTTTATCATATTGCTTGAAATTTGAAACACAACTAGTTCAACTCACCGTGGTTGTTACCATGAAGCCGGAATTTTCGATTTTGCCTTTACATTTTTTTTATAAACGTTTTAAAAAAGAGTCTTTTGCGAAATTGCACATCTCCTATCATCGCCATTCTTCACATTAACCTCGCTTTATAGATAGGCCTATCATTAAAAAGCTTGCGTTAGTGTGTTAAGGGCTCTGATCAATCGCTGGACAGTTAGAATAGCTGATTGGTATATTTCTCGAATTAATTGATTGATTTCAAATAACCCATATAAAATGTTAGACAAAATTAATGTTCCATTAATATGGATAAGTTTTCGTAGTGCATTTCTATACCTCACTTCCAACTGGTCCCGCTGTAGAGAGTTTAGAGCTCCTATGTAAAACGGAAAACTATAGCGAAAATTGGCAAAGAGTAAGTTTTCCAAAGTGTTGATAGTGTTTCGATGGGGATACGCTTGATCGTCCATGATGACCATGATGCACTCCGCTAATGAATCAACAAGTCTAAGACACTCCTGATATATGAAACGGTTATCTTGAGGGATTTTGTACCGATGAAATTGAGGTGTGTCGTTGTTTGGGGGATCAGGTGATCACTTATGTGCAAAAAAAGAGGGGGTGGCTCAGATGATCCTCTACCACTAAGGAAAATCCAAGCTGTCTTGTTAATATCGATCTGTAAGCCCACCTTCTCTAATTTTAGAAATATCCTCTCTATTTCTAATTCGATGTTAAACTGCGATGTGCTATTAGAAATATATCATCCGCATATGAGAAGGACCAGCAGTGGTTCGGGTATGAGGTAAGCAATTCGTAGTAATCTTCATCATTGTAGTTATGGTGGATATGTTTTATGTGAAAGTTAAATAGAGAAGGTCCCAAGAGAGAACATGTTTGACTCAAATCTTTGCTGGGAAGCCCTCTGTGTATGTTACTGCTCCAGATCTCATATAGGCATACAACTGTTGCCAACCAACTCATAAAATAAATAACACGTTCTAGAATTTTGTGTATTTATTAAATAGAATAAATGGCCTGCAGCGAACGATAATTCTTGCAATCTTTGAACGCCTATATCTCAGCTGTTTCTCAACGAAATTCAGATATTGTTACATATTTGGAATCCTTGCAACGCAAGCTTTTTACTGATGAATTACGACGAATGTGAAGAATGGCCACGATACGGAGGGTGTGATTTCGCAAAAGACACTTTTTTAAAACGCTTATAAAAAAAATTTAAAGGCAAAATCGAAATCGAAACATTGCGAAATACATGGTAACAACCACGGTGAGTTGAACTAGTTGTGTTTCACATTTCAAGCAATATGATATAGATCTGTAGAAAAATTGGGGGGGGGGGGGGGGGGGGGGGGGGGGTCCGTGTCATCAGAAAATGACTCTATATCCGTCTGGATCCGTCCCGTCCATTATTGCCCGCTCACGGCTGGCAAGCTTGTATATCATCTACGTCAATAGTACAGTAGGGTGGAACGCGATAACGGAGGGCGAGAGATACGAATAATGGCGTGAAGATAGAGAATAAAGGCTATGTTCGCGAGTACGGCATTGGGGAAGTCTAGCCTAGTTACAGTAGGTAATCCTGTTTGCTATTCTGAAGAGGGAAAAAACAACCCCCCAACGTGGTAGTGATTAAAAGATGTGAACAAAAAAGAGGGTATGGTGTCGTGTGGTGTGGATAAGAACTAAGTAACTACTATACTGTACGTAAAGGATTAGGACCTACCTTGATATAGTAGCATAGCCAAAGAGGGTGCAAATTTGTATTGTAGGAAACAATATATTGTAGTGGTAGACATTATGGGGATGGTTATTGGATGATTATTACAAAGGTGTTTATTGATTTCTCATAAGCTCGGCCCTATACCACACTGTGTTGGTTATCAAGTGGTAAACGAGCTGACTATCTGTCAGCGCTTTATCATTATACGGGATTGATATTGGTGTTGTTAGGGTTACTACAGTATATAAAATATACCGAGGTTTGATTCATTATTGTGGTTACTCTTATTCATTCAAGTGATAGATATACAGTATAATTAAAAATAAACCAAGACTATACAATATCCACAACACTTGATTGAAGCAGGCTTTTAATGACTTTTTATGTATGTATTTCCTCAAACTGTCAGACTGCTGATTTCTGGACTGTCAGACAGTTGATTTCACTATGCTTGTGCCAAAACATTCCATTATTCCATGATTTATAGACTATGAGATAGATTTCCATATGCGCCTGTGGTAAAAAGACTCTATATTTAATAGTTTGTGGTTGTTGTCGATAATCGATTACCACATGACGTAGCAAAACACTCATTTTATAGCCAAAAACAATTACCAATTGATGGAAAGGAGCAGGTTAAGGCCGAGTTTTCTAACCAAAACAATAAACAGTCACTTTACCAAATCAGGGAAAGGAGCAGGTTACAGAGACGGGATTTTCTAACCAAAACAATAAACGATCACTTAACTAATTGAGGGAAAGGAGCAGGTTACAGAGGCGGGATTTTCTAACCAAAGCAATAAACGATCACTTAACTTATTGAGGGAAAGGAGCAGGTTACAGAGGCGGGATTTTCTAACCAAAACAATAAACGATCATTTAACTAATTGAGGGAAAGGGACAGGTTACAGAGGCGGAATTTTCTAACCAAAACAATAAACGATCATTTAACTAATTGAGGGAAAGGGACAGGTTACAGAGGCGGAATTTTCTAACCAAAACAATAAACGATCACTTAACTAATTGAGGGAAAGGAGCAGGTTACAGAGGCGGGATTTTCTAATCAAAACAATAAACGATCATACAGTAAAGGCCACCAGAAAACGCAGATTTGTACAATTGTGAACACATTTTATCAAATGTGTACCAGTGTAATGTAATGTTGTTGAACGGGACAATTGAACATAATTGAACATAATTGAATTGGCAACAACCACAATTTTTTCGCCAAAGGATACAATTGAATACTTTTGAAACGCTTAGTAATCTGGAAACTCTCTGTAGTTTGCCGCGAACTGTCACTCACTGCAGCTGGAAATGCGATATGGATTTTGTTTACCTTTATAGTGTGCGGTTAATAGTGTCTAGTAGGCAGGCCTATAGTTAGTGATGTTAAGGCATCTTGTGGTGTTTCTCTGTGCCCTCTCGGTGTCAGACTAATGGCGCGACATCTCCCTGCACTAAATTAATTATTCAATGGTCTAGGCTCCTCCATCCATATACCCATCCACTCCCATACACCTCATGAACCTCCATGTGGTCTTGTATGTAGTTCTCTCTCTACCAATACAGCCCATGTCCGCAATGTTACGCCCTGGGGGCTCTCTCATCTACCTGATATCAGACATACAGGCGCACCGCACACTAAGCCTTTGTCGGTCCCAGCAAGTTAGCCTCCTGCTGTGTGATCTAGAAGATAACTCGCCATAACCTGCCAATCAGATGACTTGAACAAATGTGTTCACATGTGATCACATTGGATGAAATCTGCGTTTTCTGGTGGCCTGTACTGTATAACTAATTGAGGGAAAGGGGCAGGTTACAGAGGCGGGCCTTTCTAACCAAAACAATAAACGGTCACTTTACCAATTCAGGGAAAGGAGCAGGTTACAGAGGCGGGATTTTCTAACCAAAACAATAAACAGTCACTTTACCAAATCAGGGAAAGGAGCAGGTTACAGAGACGGGATTTCCTAACCAAAACAATAAACGATCAGTTAACTAATTGAGGGAAAGGAGCAGGTTAGAGGCGGGATTTTCTAACCAAAACAATAAACGATCATTTAACTAATTGAGGGAAAGGGGCAGGTTACAGAGGCGGGGGAAAGGAGCAGGTTACAGAGGCGGGATTTTCTAACCAAAACAACCGGTCAGCCGTTTGGCCTACCAGTACCGTATTTAAATGGTAGGCTACACAGTAGGCCTACAGCAGTACCGGTGCCGGTACCGGTACTAAAATACAGAAATACCTGCTTTATACCTATCTGTACATACAATACAGCAAAATAGTGCTATATATACTAATACCGGTACTGATAGCCTGAGAGAACAGCAGTAGAGAAACCGGTAGCATGGAACCTAACATTAGACTTTTGGAGGACATAAAAAATAAAAAAAAAAGGACAAAAAAAGGATTTAAACGGACAATAAAAATTATTGCGAAAATTTAAGTGTCGGAAGCCAAGATATAACTCGCTATACTGCGTAGTAGGCCCTATAATTATAATAAATTGTTCGCTAAAGATGACAAGCAGCTTTTGCTGCACGAATGCCCCACTCGTGTATGCTGTATAGGCAGGTAAGTGCCTAATATCACATGTAGAAATAATACTGTCAAAATTTCACATAATCTGATACTGCGCCGAATCTAGATTGGTTCCGGCTACGAGTTCTCATGTCTCCATGTGTATCTCGAATGTTTTAAAATCATCATCGCGCGTTATTATCTCGTGCGTTAAATCCCAACTAACTGTAGGTCAAATATTTGTGAATTGATTCGCTCTAAACTTACTTTCAGAGAGTTTAGACGTTTGAGAAAGTGGCTGTCTGTCGCTGTCGTTATTACCGTATGTTGGCGAAATATAAATCATTGTTGAGGGATGATTGATGATTTATGTAATGTTCGATAATCTCTAACTTGTAAAAACATTAACAACAACAGTAACATCCCGACCTGTTTTTAATGAGATATGTGTAGGCCTATATTCCTAGCCGCATTACTGCATTATAAGGACACCCCAGCACTTATATATACTGATATACATGATCTTGTATTACGTGTTAACTTTCGTTTATTGTTTTGGTTCCCCTAACTCGCCTCTGTAACCTGCTCCTTTACTATCCTGCCAACAGCAGAACAGCCACATGCTGACATGTATATTATCAAATTATAGTGTAAAATGTAGTGTTGGGGTGTAGTTATAATGCAGTGGTGCCAGGCCTAGCTATGCCAGGATTGTTAAAAACAGGGCTGCTCTTGGTTGTTGACAACGCCTCATTATAGCGGGAAATTTAAATTCCCAAAGAGTAAACTTAATTTTAACAACTACGACTACTGGACTAGTGCTGTAGTGTACATTACAGCATTACATACGGTACAGACTGACAGGTGACAGGTCAGCAGGGGTGTACTGGCAGACTGGTGTAGGCATCAAGGCAGGCGGTCGCGGTAGATCATTCAGTACTGCAGTAGCAAGGACTGGCACACGGTAAATCCAGACTTCGCTAGCGACTCCCGGCCATGTTATTTTTGTTACTGCTACTGGCAGACTGGTAACAAGTTTGCTGGTTTGAATGATAAACATACCGGTACACATTATGGGGTAAAAAATCGAACATATTTTTTCCTACCTATTTTTTTTAATAATTTCACCTATTTTTTTTTAATCATTTCACCTATTTTTTCTATTTTTTTTACCTATTTTTTTATTATTTTTTTTTACCTACTTTTTTAAATCATTTACCTATTTTTTATGCAGTTACCGTGCTGCCGTGCACAAGGCAGCAAGGTCTACTGCAATTGTTAACTACCGGTCTGCCGGTACTGTAATTCTAATCTGTACAGTATTCTAATCGTTTATTGTTTTGGTTCCTTCTGGCAGTCTGGCTACCACTGTAACCTGCTCCTTTATGTTAAACCCTTTATGTTAAACTCAGGTTTTCTCTACCAGTCTACCAGTCTGCTAGTTGACATTCTGACAGTCTGGATGTCGAAATATTAATAAGCCTAGGTAAAAAAATAATTTGAAAAAAATAGGTAAAATGATTTAGTTTTTCAATAGGCCTATCTGTTGCTTTCATGAATTGTTTTCTATCAGTCCATATTTTTTGTGTTTATAAATTATGTAGTCCCTTTTGCTTTTGTTATGTCCTTTTGAAGTCCTTCGTTATCAAGTGGCGTTATCTATGTATTATTTTATTGTTTGTTTAGTTTAAAGATCAGAACAAATTTAATTATTTTTTAATTACTTTATATGCCTATTTATTATTAGGTATTTTATTATATTGTCACTTTATATAATACCATCAGGTACTATCAGGTTTCAGTAGGTTACCCGTATTATGTTATTATTTATTTATTACGATTGCTGACTAAATATTCCCCACTCCAGAAAACACATCAATTAGGCCTAATATCCCGCTTTAATGCTAAATTCTCAATTTCTAAATTATATACCAAAACTCTAAACTAATGTCAATAGAACAGGTTACAGTTTTATTTTTGGGAAAAGTCAGTTGTTATTTGCGTCGAATTTAACCTGGAGAGAGATTCATTTTTATTGCGTCGAAGGTCCATGAGTTGTGGGACAACCTTCATCTTGTCCTTAATCAGTGCAACCTGGCATCTTGCAGTCTTGGTAGGGATGTTGTTTTATTCAAAACTTTAGTTAGCGCAATTTGAACGAGAAGATCGCTTGTAACAGCATGGAGCCTGTTTTAACAAGCGCATTTTGCACTCTAAAGGCAATATTGCAATAGTCCGTTTGGAACGCCGTTAGAGCCATTACACCCCTGGTCTACTAACTAGAGTAAATGTCGCAATTTTTTCACATCTTATGTATAGGTAGTGATTATTTTCTTATTGGCTAATAGTAAGTCTGTAAGTTAAGTAGCGATTCTTTTCTTCTTGGTCAAGAATAAGTAGCGATTTTATCTTATTGGATAAGAATATTTGCCAGTAAATGACTAATGGCGGTCTTTTATCCCATGGTTTCTTGTTATTAGAATATTGGTTATTTATGATTTATTTTTTGGTTTCCAAAGAGGCCTACCATATTCCGATATCATAATCTGTTTAAAACTTCACAATTAGAATCACTTATTCTCAGCCAATAAGAAAAAATTGAGCCTTACTTACTAACCAATAAGAAAATAATCTGTACTTACTATTGGCGCTAATGGCGTTCCATCCATAAGTCCGCAGAATCTGGTACGGTACGGTAACTTAACGGATAATCTTAGATTGCAATCATATGATCAACCTTTGAGTATGTCTTCGAACAATGTACTTCAAGTTACTACTACTACTAGGTCGAGCGAACTCGGACAGTGGAAATGAGATCCTTCCAAGCTTCCCGATTTACCAAAGTTGTCGCAATTTCGTTTCTCCCAAGTTCAGTATCCCTTCAAGTTGATCTATATTTTCTTTCCATGATATGGTTGCCAGAGAAGTAGATCTGGTATGACCTCATCTTTACTTCACCAGCAGTGCCCATTGAATCTTAATCTGCGTTCACAGAGGGTGGTTGATACAGGTGGTATTGTACCATAAAGCTCAGCGTTTGTCATGTGTTGTCTCCAGCTGATGTTTAGGGCTGCCCTTAGTAGTCTTGTGTAGCAACCATCAATTCGTTGTTCAAGTGATTTAGTCAGTGTCCAGGTCTCACCCCCGTATAAAAAGACACTTTCCACTGTGGCTCGAAAGAACTTAGTCTTAAGGCGCTTGGAGAGATCTTATTTCCAGATGGTATCCATTTTTTATAGAGCTGCCCAAGCCTTTGCTTTCCTAACTTCTATGTCCTTTTTGCTACTCTCTATCCATGATCCAAGGTACTGGAAGTCGTTGACCTTCCTTTGTTGATTATTATCAATGGTTGTCAATTTTCCCTCAACATTAAAGGTCATGAATTCGGTCTTGGTAGCATTTATATGCAATCCAACCTCCTTAGCAGCCCTCTCCACTTTATTTAGTAGAAGCTGTGCATCTGCTAGTGTATTAGAGAGCAGGGCGATGTCATCCGCAAAGTCGGTGTCTGTGACTGTAGTTGCCGGATATCTACTACTTATGCGTTCTTGAAGTGTGAATCCCAGATCTTCACCCTTTGTGGCCATCCTCATTGCATAATCCAGCACAATTACAAATAGTAATGGTGCTAATGTATCATCTTGCAGTACGCCAGCCAGGATGGAGAAAAACTCAGTTTCACCATCTGGTGAGAGTACCTGCGCTTCTGTGTCACAATATAACAACCCAATGCCAGCAACAATTACTTCTGGTATTCCATAAGCTCTTAGGATTTCAAGCATTTTACCTCTATGGATGGAGTCAAATGCCTTCTTGAAGTCCACAAAAGTCATTTTCATACATAGCGCATAGCGGTACGATGCAGTACATCTGTACTTGTAGGCTAATAAATATTCGAAAAAAAATGTTGAATAGACTAAAGATTGTGAAAAAAATTTCCCGCATTTTTTCCCGGTATTTTCCCAAGGAACCTGGGAAATTTTAGAAAAATATCAGAGTCTTTTCATATATAGACAATGTAGAAATTAATATGAGAACAATTTTCTAAGTGTTTTCCCACCAGACAAGTGTTTTAAACACATGCGTTTTTTAGCGTTTCAGTGCCCCCCAAACCGGAAATTCCCTTTATGTTAATTTAATTTAGGTTTATTTATTATACAGAGCATATTTTTTACCTCAGTCCCTGATCTGTAAATTGTTAATACAGTACCGGTAGGAAATATTTTACCGGTACGTTTATCTTAACTAGTCCTGCAGAACAGAAATATGTCTGATGGTCAAGCTCAGAGTGATTGTAAGGATCAAAAACATGAACATATAGAGCAAGAGACTGATCCAAGAGAACATGTAAGAAATTGTAAACAGGCAGAACATATTCAACATCTTGACCTAGACAAGGAAAATATAAATCCGAAGATTAATGAACACGACCTAGTAGATATCCCGACTAATCATACATCGTGTCACAACAGTGTTATTATGGAAAATAGTTTTCTGGATAGACGTGATGCTACTGATGATGATCACAAAGAGAGTCTTGTTAATGGATCAAATGAGCTACCGGTATTCAAGGATAAATCTACCACTGAACCTCAAAACACCAAAGTAAATGAGATGGCTAGTGAAAAACACCATGAGCCAGTCTCGGATTCAACTGAAGAGCTAGTCCTTGATAAACCCAAAGAACCATCCATTGATGATGCCAATGAAACACCCCTTACTGACCCCAATGTCGCCCTTCAAAATATACCAGCATCCATTATGCATGCGCTGTCTCACTTCTTTTTCATCGATCCCTTATTACCCGGTGAAATTAAACCCCATTTCCTCAAAGGCATCGACTGCCTGTCTATATCGGTGGTTCGATTTATTGAACACCCAGCCCCCAGATTTCCTCCACAAGAGATGGGTATTGGGATAAGTGCACAATTTATATCTTCAGGATCAAGTTGGCTTAACATTGGGGTGGTTGAATGGGAGGAGGACATGGGTCACTGGCCAGCTGTGTTTTGGTCAATATTTCTCGCTCTTTTGTTCAAATCAATGGACCTTCATGTTTTTTCAGTGCTCCTTAACAGGAAACTTCAAGACGTCCCAGAACCCGACTTTGCAGGTGAAGTCGGCAAAGCTTACAATGACCTGGTATCGTCTGACCCGAATCTTAAATCTCTAGGTAAAGCTCTTTTTTACACCAGTCTTATTGACATGAAGAACGACATCGTTTATCTATTGGACACAAATCATTTCGATGAATTTCTCTCTCGTTTCGGCTTCGATTTGGAGGACAAAAGTTCCCATCCTGCGGTCACTTACTGTGTGGGTCCCAATGACCAGCCTCGCGACTCGGACGGCGTGCTGTGGGGCACCCAGGCGGAGTATATACGCAGTCGGTTGATCAAGGGACTGGACCCTAGACTGTCTGCTGGGGGTTCAGCGGCAGGGAAGGAGCTGGTCGACTTCGTCTACGAGATAATCGCTGCCCAGAGACCAGGGGAGTGCCCTGAGGGGGGAACTATAGCTGAAGTCATTCCATTTATGTATGAGTTCGAGAAGAATCTTCCAAAACGAATCGAGTCTATAATGGCGGCGCATGGAATGGGTCTGTCGGGTTGTGAGGGCACGGTGCAGCGTCCGGTGAGTCATCCGGAAACACAACCGGTTTCCCATCAACCCCAGGCCCCTGAGGATGCCCGGTGCTGTTCCGCATGTGGGCGCAGTGAATCCAGCAAGATAGCGCTGCTACGCTGCAGTCAATGTCAATCTGTCCGCTACTGCAATGGCGCCTGTCAGCGAAAGGATTGGCGGATTCACAAGAACTTGTGTAAAACCATCGCTCTGCTTAAAAGTGCAGTTAACAAAGGCGAGTAATAGTGCAGGAATTAAACTAGGAGTTTTTTATTATATGCAATGATTCAGATGCAATGAATATAATTTTAATTCGTTTTAATAATGCTTTATAATCATTTTAACTCCTAATAGTTTATTAAGGACCTTCAATCCTCAAACACTATGCAAAGCAATAATGCATGTGCAGTCAAGTCATAAACATTTTGTACTTTAATTAGGTTTATAAATAATTGCATTGATGGTTATTGTAATTGAGACTTTTATTATAAATATTAACATTTACTCATTTGAACTGTTTTTTTAGGTAACTGTCAGTTGGTTTTTTAGGTTTGTAAAGTCGCATTATTATATGTAGTGCATTATGTCTATTGTCTAAAAATGTCTATGTAGGTCTCTTCTCTTTTATATTTTGTAGTGATTTATCAAACATGAAAAGTTGTCATCGCGTACAATTTCCAAATACTGTGTACAATGTGGCACTTTCACACTGCTGCACTGTAATCTCACCATTTTCATACATTGCCATTAAATTCACTGTGACACTCCAATACATTATCATATAATTTTAACAACATTAAACTATCCATTGGAGTCGTGATTATAATGCAACTGTAATAAATATTATTTTAATAGGAAATTTTTAGAATTTTTTTAGAACTTGACTGAAAAATTAAGTTTCAAAGGATCAGAATGAAACTAGTTAAACATATTTCTTATCATGCAACTATCATGGTTGGTGCCCCTGCTGGACGAAAAAGTACAAGAAGCAACAATTTGAACTTTAATTGTTACTGTTACATTTCGCCTTTGGTTGACTCCACTGGTTTTCAAGATCGCCGACTATACAACTCATTAAAAAAATTTAGTGGTGTCGCAAACATAGTTTTTGGTGCTTGTTGGTGTAACGAAAAATACAAATAGAGGGCAAACTGCCAAATATTGAATTTGTTTGGATAATTCTGAAACTAAAGTGGTTTTCGAGGTCGCTGATCACGATACAACTTGTTAACAGAAACAGAACAGCGCAAACGGCAATTATATAACGATGTTTGTTTTCGAGCTGTTGTCCCATTCTCTGGCAACCATTCCCATATTTTTCGTGCTACAATTTTCAAAAGGTTTTTTTGGCTTGCAATAATACATTTATTTGCGGTATATAGGCCTACCTAGGCCTAGAGGTTTTTTGGATGACGATTATAGAACTCAAATATAAAATTCGAGAACATTTGGGGTCATTTGTTATGAACCCTGGGTCACTAAGGCTGATCATGAATATGACACCGAAATGTATCGTACCTTCTTGATTATAGCATTTTGGATATGTCCCAATGTGGCACGAAAAATACAAGTAGCACATAAACATATTTGATACTCATAAATCATTACCAAATCAAACAGATTTTTATAGCTAAAATTGTATATGGCACTCGCTTACCCTCACACCCTTAGCTCCATGTTTATTGGTGTACTTATACGGCACGGTACAGTACATCTTGCTTGATATTTTGCATATTGTTGATGTGTTACAGTTAAACTGCCACTGCCACACGAATTCATACATAGGAACAGCCATTTAATCATCCGATGAACATTATCTGTTGAATTGAAACATCGATGTATGCATATTGATTGCAATCTAATTAATAAATTGAAGCTAAAATAAAAATTTGATAAACCTTTCCTTTGGATGAGAGAAAAACTTTGTAACCACTTTCCAAGTTCGCCAAAACAATATGACTACTGGAACTATAGGGAATAGTATAAATAATTCGAACATTGCATATTATATTTCTTTACTTTTAACCGCAGTTGCGGACGCTTGATTGGTTAACTACTTTTTGTCCGCATTTACAGAAATAAGTAATTTTATCTGCTGATAAACTGATAAAAGAAGTTGATTGATTTAAAAACTGATTTATTTTAAGATTTATTATAAAAATTTCTCAAATGCGGCCACTTTAGACTCCTCAGCATGCATCAGCTACTGTTATTTACGACGCGTGATACATCCAGTCTGAGGGAGTTGAGGGGGAAAAATAAAATAGTTTGGTCGAATTAAGTTGCTAATGCTTAGTTTCTTTATAAAATATATTGAAATAAACGTTACATCACATCGGTACATGGACATTCTCAACAACGTAAGTGTACCGTATCACAATCAAATCGTTTACTTTAAAAAAAATATTCACATATAAATAAAGACATATGAAACTATCAAATCAACAACGCACAAACTAACACATAAACGCGCAAACTAACACGAGATAGAAAGTTAGGAATGCAACCTACCAATCGTTCTCGCTATCCGAGTCGCTATCATTAGTCTCTCGTATCCCTCCAGACTTGCCTTTACGTTGTTTTCGCCCGGAATAGAAAATACCCTGGGGCTTAAGATGGGAAGGTTGCCAAGGAGGGGTCATCAAATCACCGTCGTAAGGAATAACACCGGACTGAGCCAGACGCCATTCCAACATAACGGTAGGGAACTCATCCACCCCTCCAAGGTCGTCGAACCCCTGGATAATGTCGCAAGTCTTATTGTCCTTGAAGACGATGAGACTAGGAAGGACGTGGACCTTGAGGCGTTCGGTAAGGAAGGGAGATTTCTCCGCGTCAATCTTCATGAAACGAACCGAAATGAATTTGGTTGCGAGTTTACTCAGATGCATATCGAAAATCTTACATCTCTCGGTCGTTGGTCGGTAGAAGTGGATCACAATGTTCTTACTCTTCTTACACTCGTCGAAGAAATCTTTCTCGGTCAACTCCGAGTAAACGCCGTGGCCTTTACTCAACCATTCCTGTTTCATCGATTGCATTCGTTTCATCTCTGCCAATCGTTTCGCTCTTAGCTGTTCTAAGTCGTCCTCGTCCAGTTTATCCATTCGCTCCAGTTCTGCGTCCACCGCGCTTTCCATAATAGCAGCCGCTTTCACCAGTTGGTTTTGTATAGCGGCTTCCGCTTGCCCTCCCGCCATTGTGGATAATAGTATTACAGTATTAGTTTAGTAGACTAATTAATTAAATGTGCAATGATCTGATCACACTTCGATCTGTCGCTTCACCGTCCCCTCTGTGGCAGTTGTTATACAATCTTCTGATACAAAACTCTGAAACTCGTGGTCAGCTGAATGCGTCTCAGTTCCTGTACCGGTACAGCAGTACAGTAGCTGTAGCTGTAGCAGTAGGTACTGTAGCCTACAACAATAATGAATTACTCAAACAGGAGCCCTTAAAATTACTAGAATCATTATTTTCCTGATTGGTTTTAAAGCGGGTACCTAGCAACGCCATCAACTGGTTTCAAAATGCCATATTGCTTGTAATTAGCAAGGGGCCTTAAAAATACTAAAAGTAGGCCCTAACTATTTCAGGAGCCCTTAAAACAACTATAAACACTAATATTCATGATTGAATTTAAAGGAGTTACATATCAGGATGCAGTAAACCCTACAGTACTCAAACAGCCGGTACTGTACATTACATTCGTATAACGCTCAGATTGGCTTACCTACAACCCTACATCGACCCTTTCCCCTTGGTTCGCTTTCATTGTATTTAAACGATGCCTAATCGTCTGTACTTGTATACTGTACAGTTGTATTGTATGATAATGAAAAATAATCACTTGAACACCGAATTGATGGTTGCTATACACAAGACTACTAAGGGCAGCCCTAAACATCAGCTGGAGAACAACACATGACAAACGCCGAGCTTTATGGTACAATACCTCCTGTATCAACCATCCTCCGCGAACGCAGATTAAGATTAGTGGGCACTGCTGACGAAGTAAAGAAGAGGTCATACCAGACGTAGATCTACTTTTCTGGAAAGCGTAGTTGCGTGGACGACCGGACATAACATAGATCAACTTGAAAGGGATACTGAACTTGGGAGAAACGAAATGCGACAACTATGGAGAATCGGGAAGCCTGGAAGGATCTCATTTCCACTGTCCGAGTTTGCTCGACCTAGTACAGTAGTAGTTGGAGAATCGGGAAGCCTAGCCTGGAAGGATCTCATTTCCACTGTCCGAGTTCGCTCGACCTAGTAGTAGTAGTAGTAGTAGTATATTGTATTGTGAATTGGAAATTAAAGTGACCTTTCTCTGCAACTCTCACTACAACTGCTTCATTGTGGGGCGAGCGACGAAAGTAAGCGAGCTTAGCATACAGGTACCACTAACTCAAGCGGTGTGTCTGTTGTTCTGTTATGTTCAATTTTAAACGTTAATAAGTCATCCAAATGTTAATGAACACTACTTGGTACACATGTAGTCTGGCCGAAGTTTAGAAATTTTCCAAGTTGGATTTCCGTGTGGCCTTCGAGAAGCTAAGATAATAACAATTAATTAGTTAATTAAGTTGATTAGGGTAAAAACAGCAATTTCAACCTGCCTCTTAAAGGATATTAATTATTTTCTAGTATAAGATTTAAATAATTATACTTATGATTTCGTTGAGGCATTGACATGATAAATTAATATTTCAGTATCAATACTATCGGCATAAGGCATAAGTTTTAATAATTTTTACAAATTGGGTTACCTCCGCACCTAAAAATATATTACTTTTAAAACACTAATTTCCTGTTAATAAAGTACCTCTGCCTTTCATTAATCATTTGTGCTCCATTGCGGTTGGGGTGGTGCAGATTAATAGGGCGGTTGAAGCAAGGGAGGGGGAGGGGGGACTTTCCTCTCTTCTTTTATTTATTCAAATTTCTAAATTATTTATTTAAATTTCTTAAGTACCGATTTGGGATAGAATTGCTCAGTTTTAATCTGTATCTGATAACTGAGCCTCGCCCTGCGCGATGGCCCCACGAACGTGTTGTTTGTATACAAACGGATAGTGAAATACTTTGGGAATTTTTTTGGACCAGGCCGTCTCCCAGTATTGAATTGATTACACAATTAAAATGAATTAATATATGTAGTAGAACTTTATTAGTTTTGTACATCGTGTCAAGGATGGTATGGAAATCCTAGCCTTTATAGTTTTTCCGGTTTTTCGTAATTACGATCTACAGTAATTACTCTCCTCACCTTATTTCGCTGCGAACTTTCATTGCGTTTTTTGCCCTGTGCAGTAGTAGTCAGGGCGAGCCTTAGCGCACAATTATAATTATAGTAATGAGGGCAAAATTTCATGTCCGTCCGTCTGTCTATCTGTTTGTCCGTCAACGGTATCAGCGGTGGCACTTTCTAACCAAAACTATACACGATGTTGTTACCTACAAATACAGAAATTGAGGGAAAGTAGAAGGTTACAGAGGCGGGCTTTTTTGGGTTCTAAGTTTTTTTGTGTTTTTTGGGTAAATTTTTGTGTTTTTTGTATTTTTTGTGTTTTTGTGTATTTTTGGGTAATTTTGTGTTTTTTTTTGATAATTCGTAGTACCGGTGAATTCAATCTAACCACTACACCAAGGTAGGCTCTTAACCAAGGTGGAACAAGTCAGCGTGTCAGATACCGTCGCAGCGTCAGATCAGATCAGACAAGGACAGAAGGACAGAGTTTTTATAGCCATCCTATTAATGAATACCTGTATACAGGTATTCATTAATAGGATGGCTATAAAAACTCTGTCCTTCTTATTATAATAAGAAACTTCTCTGCTTGTGGCTTGATCACTAGCCTATATACAGATATAGGTCTGTAGGTGCTATACTGTACTATATTTGAAATTCAGATTTTTCAGGAAACAGATAAAACTCCGTAAGTTTTACGGTAGCGTCGGTAGGGTACTGGGGTTATGGCATCATATCTGGCTCAAAATTCAATATTTGAAGTGGGGTTGCAATATTTAAAAATACTGCAAAATATTGACACAGTTCAGTTTAAATATTGACACATCACAATATAATATTTACACAGTATAATATAATATTGACACAGTACAATATAATATTGACACAGTACAGTATTATATTGACACAGTACAGTATAATAGTGACGCAGTACAGTTTAAATATTGACACAGTACAGTATAATATTAACACAGTACAGTTTAAATATTGACACAGTACAGTATAATATTAACACAGTACAGTTTAAATATTGACACAGTACAGTATAATATTAACACAGTACAGTTTAAATATTGACACAGTACAGTATAATATTCTGATATTGATGCAGTACAATATGAAATGACAATTCAAATTCCCTCTACCCACACACATCCCATTTGATTGGATATAAAGTGGAATTGTACTTGTACAGCAGTATTGCTGTAACTAAATCACTGTACTCCACTGTAGTATGCCTTAGTACAGCACTATAGGCCTACTGCTATATTAAGGCAGTAAGGATAAGGAATGGTGTAGGGCACTGACATCTGTGTACTGGTGAGGTACATTGGATTAACTCCAATCACATAGTATGTATGTGTGGAGAGGGAAATTTGAATTGTCATTTCATATTGTACTGTGTCAATATTAAAACTGTACTGTGTCAATATGCAATATTTAAACTGTACTGTGTCAATATTTAAACTGAACTGTCTGACTGTGTCAATATTTAAACTGTAGCCTGTGTCAATATTTAAACTGTACTGTGTCAATATTTAAACTGAACTGTTTAGGCTAAATATTATACTGTACTGTGTCAATATTTAAACTGAACTGTGTCAATATTTTGTAATTTTTTTAAATATTGCAACCCCACTTCAAATATTTAATTTTGAGCCAGATATGATGCCACACTGGGGTAGGGTAGGTGGCACTGGTTAGGAGACCAGTTCGGTTTTATACAGTACAGTTATACCGGTACTGACAGTGACAGACTGACAACACAGATAAACGTCATCTACTCGGTCTTATCTTTGAATCAAGGACTACTGAACTACTGAAGTCTGAAGTCCTTGCTTTGAATATGAACTACAGAACTACTGTATATTGTTCAGTTGTTGGTAGTTAACATATAGGCCTATCAGCCTATACTGTATACCGGTAGGTACTCATATACTGATATCTGGATATACTGATATACCCTATCGGTACCCCTATTGCCTATATCAGTATATTGTATATCGCTATAGGCCTATCAAATATCATAGTACTAATACATCGCAGCATCGTGTAGGTGTAGCGGACTTTGCTTTACACCATTACAACGGATATGTTGAGCTTGAGATGCTGCCTCACTCGCGTTGTCAAGCCTAAGCTATTTAATTCGAATTATAGTTGTAACCTCAATTTATGCAAAAACCAATTTACCAACTCTACTCTAAATCCTATGACTAAAGAATTCGCTCAATTACATATCAAAGGAAGAATCAATAATCCTCTAATTAGACAACCAAATACTATAAATTCTAGTACCGGTAATAAAACTCCATTATTAACACCAGCTGTTACTGGCACTGCCAGTTTCTCAACCTCCTTCCCGCCTCTTCTGCGTCAATCGATAAGAAAACTGATAGCCCATGGTCCGCGGCCTAGTCGAGACTTGCGTTACCATCGCAACAACAAACGTTCTAAAGCGCTGGGTAGCGTACCCCAACGTCGTGGGTTCATACTATCGGTTTATACCAAAAAACCCAAGAAACCAAACTCGGCGAATCGGAAGGTATGTCGGGTTAGGTTGACCAACGGTAAGGAGGTTGTCTGCTACATACCCGGGGAGGGACACAACCTGCAGGAGCACCACGTGGTGTTGGTGTCTGGGAGAGGGAAGGCTGATCTACCCGGGGTCAACCACAGATGTGTGCGGGGTAAATACGATCTACCCAACGTCGTAAAGAAGAAGTTGTAAGTTTATACATTAGTTTCCAAGTAGGCCCTGATGAAGGCCTGATGGATTCGGGTTATTACGATTTGAGTTATATGATCATATCGCAACTCAAAAACAACTGTTTACAAAGAACTTTCATTATATTTATTATAATTGTTCCAACAATAAACTCATGGCTGCATGGAGGTAGTTGAGCCGGAAATATTATTACTTATAGGCCTAAAACCGGTACACAATAAATTTGCTCCTGAAACATGAAGAAACTGGTCCTTCAATAATATTAAGGGTTAATGGCTTCGGCTTGTTTTTTTCATTTTAGTAATAATAATTCTTATCACATCTACTTGAACTCACAGTCGATGTCTACTTTGAGCCAGAGTTGTAATTTTGCCTTTAATTTTATTTATAAACGTTTAAAAAAATGTTCGTGGTCATTCTTTACAATGCTCGTGATTTTTTTAGATCATTAGAAATCTTGTGTTGAAAGTATTCCAATTTTATAATATAACTTTTTGTTAAACAAAATTTAAAATTCTTTCAACGCTCAATTTGCGCGCGATGTTTCTCTACATAATTATTCTGCAAATAGAACAAAAATCGGTTGAGGAGTTAAAAAGTAAATAGAGAAAGTGTCCCCCAAAAAATGGCATAAAATATTTCTCCAGAACTAATATTTTAGTCGTTTACTCTCTTAGTTTAATATTTTTAAAACCTGATTTCAAAAATAGAGAACTTGGCCACCACCACCACCCACCCACATTACCAACGGCTTTTAAGTAATGTAAAATTTTTTTAAATACAAATAATGTGGCGGTCCAGTAGAGTTTATTAGGCTATTACCTATAAAGTACACCATGTCATGTAATATAGTGTCATTTTCTGGTGACACGGACCCCCCCCCCCCCCCCCCCCCCCCTAACCTTTTCTACAAATCTTTATCATATTGCTTGAAATTTGAAACACAACTAGTTCGACTCACCGCGGTTGTTACCATGAAGCCGGAATTTTCTATTTCGCCTTTAAATTTTTTTATAAGCGTTTTAAACAAGTGTCTTTTGCGAAATCGCACCATCCGTATCATTGCCATTCTTCACATTAGTCTTAATTTGTCATATCAATAGAAAGCTTGCGTTGCAAGGATTAGAAATATGTAACAATATCTGAATTTCATTGAGAAACAGCTGAGAAATAGGCGTTCAAAGATTGCAATAATTATTGTTCGCTGCAGGCCATTTATTCTATTTAATAAATACACAAAATTCTAGAAATTGTTATTTATTTTAAGAATTGGTAGGCAACAGTGGTATGCCTATACAATATCTATATTGCGTAACGAAATTCAAACATTATTACATATTTGGAATCCTTGCAATGCAAGCTTTCTATGGATATGAAAAAATTACGACTAATTTGAAGAATGGCAATGATACGGATGGTGCGATTTCGCAAAA
Organism: Nemertoderma westbladi; assembly: GCA_032718475.1. Classification (NCBI taxonomy): domain Eukaryota; kingdom Metazoa; phylum Xenacoelomorpha; order Nemertodermatida; family Nemertodermatidae; genus Nemertoderma; species Nemertoderma westbladi. Next base: position 15,774 of record JAUCBJ010005877.1, on the reverse strand, counting down.
GACACTTTTTTAAAACGCTTATAAAAAAATTAAATAGAAAATTCCGGCTTCATGGTAACAACCACGGTGAGTTGAACTAGTTGTGTTTCAAAGTTCAAGCAATATGATAAAGATTTGTAGAAAAAATTGGGGGGGGGGGGGGGGGGGGGGGTCCGTGTCATCAGAAAATGACACTATATTACGGGTCATGGTGTATAACATTATTATAATAACAATTAATAGTAATAAGGAGAGTTAAAGTTAACTGCAAAGTTAGTAGCTACACCGTAGTTGTATACCAATTACGAATTATTCTGATAGACTTTACATATCAAGTTGGTTGCAATCTTCTACGTCACCGTATCAGACCAACTGATTTTTTTTTCTACCTTTGCTTACTGAATCGCTATATCGGTTTTATACCTTCTTTAATATTATTTACCTTCCTGGATGTTTAAACTTGGAATATTGACTCGTTCGATTCTATACTTAATTCCTCTTCGCCGCTAAAGTACTCGTTACTCGATTAATTCCTCTTCGTCGCTAAAGTACTCGTACTCAATTAATTCATCTTCGTCGCTAAAGTACTCGTTACTCGATTAATTCCTCTTCGTCGCTAAAGTACTCGTTCTCGATTAATTCCTCTTCGTCGCTAAAGTACTCGTTACTCGATTAATTCCTCTTCGTCGCTAAAGTACTCGTACTCGATTAATTCCTCTTCGTCGCTAAAGTACCCGTTACTCGATTAATTCCTCTTCGTCGCTAAAGTACTCATTACTCGATTAATTCCTTTTCGTCGCTAAAGTACTCGTTACTCGATTAATTCCTCTTCGTCGCTAAAGTACTCGTACTCAATTAATTCATCTTCGTCGCTAAAGTACTCGTTACTCGATTAATTCCTCTTCGTCGCTAAAGTACTCATTCTTTTTGTACCTTTTAGGTTTAGTTTCGCTCGTCCCAGGTTCACTCTCCAATGGAAACCGCTGCTGCTCTTCGCGGATAATCCCGCCCAACGAGTCCAAAGCGAGATCCTAAAATAATGTTGGTTTAAATGTTAACTGAGTCTAAAGCGCACTATAAAGTTGTATGTACGATGGCTGATTGCGGCCAATTATTTCCGTTTTTTAAATTCTTTTTCACCCGGGTGAAATACATTTATCTCCGGGTGAAAAACATTTATCACCCGGGTGAAAAACATTTAAATGTTTAATTATTGACTTTCGTTTATTGTTTTGGTTAGAATAACATGCCACTGTAACCTGATCCTTTCCCTTAATTGATTACTAATCTTGGTCGAGATATTAATTCACCAAGAGTGAATCTGGATCAAAATGAGCTTTCGATAATATTTATAAGGAAACTAACTACATGTGTTCAGAGTTCTGACACATGTTTTTCACCCGGTGATAATGTTTTTCACCCGGGTGAAAAACATTAACAAATGGAAATAATTGGCCGCAATCAGCCACCGTATGTCTGGCCGGATCGTAAAGTTATGTCAGCTGACTATAAAGGTCAACAAAATTTGACGTAGTTGAAGCTGACGAAAGAAATAAACTATTCAAGGTTTTAAAAAGCAACATAAACATAGTAAGTAGTAAACAGGAAATAAACTACTAAACTGATTGGAATAAAAGCGATAGAAGTTCATACAAATATGAAAATATTTCATTGTAACCCCTAAAACGGCTGACATCGGGAGTATGAGCTTCTTTTTCAGACAATAATAACTCTAAAGGAACCTGCCGATCACCTGTACTTCGCAAGGCACTTCACAAACAACTATTTGTCAAAGTTTCAACATTGCTTAATAATTAATTGAAATGATTTGAAAAAATATAAATTAATAATTGGCATTTCTGGCTCCTGAGATAGTGGGTTGAGCTGAGCATAGTTCTTGGGACCGCACTGGAATCTGGAAATAAGTCGTGAGAAGTTGCGCGTAGTCCCTGGCCAAATGGTCGAAGTAAACTTAATTTTATATTTACTTTTTGTTTGCACGTTACCGTTCTGCGGGCATTTTTACTTTACTATGATTGATATACACGAATAATATTGCCCGGGGATAGTAGAAAATTGTTGTTTAATTAACAATAATTATTAATTACATTGATTGTATTTACACGGTTGAATATTAAGTGTATTAAAGGTATATTATTATTATTAGTTAGGTTTTGTTGCACATTGTGGTGCCAATGAAAGTTTGGTTTTTGGCCTACATGCATCCTTCATGTGGGATAGAAAGTTGAGTATCTGATGGTCGTTAACGTTTAGTCGAGACAAGTCCCTTTCTAGACTGTATACGATATCTTTACGGGTACACGAGTCTCCAATCACGATATCGTCAACAAGAGATGCGCAATACAGTATTATCGTCATGGTGGCTGGATCGCTTGGTTCTTTATTGCAACTCCCATCTAGAGTGAAGTCAATGTAATCTGCGAATGTTGTTGCTATTCGTGGAAGGCCTTTGTGTAATGTCTCACGAATCAACCCGGTGTTTATAAGATTAGAACATATTGTTTCTAAGAATGTCTGACACGTAACTGTTAGAAGCGATACCGGTCTCCATCCCAAATGAGTTAACTTTGTTTTACTCGCTAAATCGACCCCTGAACTTGGATTATCGCTGTTACCCAAATTGAGAGAATGCAACGACCTATTTATTAGTTTCATTGAAGCTAATCTTCGCGCTAACATTTGTCCTGATTGGTTCCCGTAATATGCCATGTTTTTGGTCAAACTCTCGAAGAACGACTGCGATAGAGCAGGCAGATCTCTGTGACTCAATGTCATGCTGTAATGCTGAAAGCGATTGGCGAAATCAATAATAACTCCTTCGTGTAGATGGAGGACGTGATACACGAATTGGTTCTGTGAGGCATTTGAAGCCACATCTCCAGCGTCAGACTGCGGTACAATTTCCGTCAATCCCCACTCACCCAACAAATCGAACAGACGAATAAACAAGTCTAGAATAATTCGCGCAAATTCATGGAACTTGTCGAAATCAATGTCCTCAAGGTTTGCATAGGACCTGGCTGTTGGTAATTTATTTATGTCTGAAACACAGGTACCAAGGGCCGTCAGAAGTTTATGGAGGTTTACAAATGGGATAGGTGTCAAAATACGCCCTTTTTGAAACATTTTGAGAATAATCTGACAAGCTTCACTGTTGAATAACGTATTTTCGTTGTAGAGGCAATCTGATAAAAAGCTACAGAGACTTGTAAAACACTCGCCGTTCTCTTTGATGCTGTTGTCAGTGAGAGACCACGTTATGTGCTTGAATATTTGTATAATCAGTTCAAGGCCTTTGAACTTGACCTCGTCTTGGGCATCACGACTTGCATTGCTGACTCGATATAAAACCCCAACCACTCTGTCTTGGGATTCACCAACACGATCGTTGGCAATTAATGTCTTCAGGCAAGCCATCCCTTCTATACAAATGTTAAGATCCATGGGTGTCAAAATACCTGATATAGTTTCCACCATTTCCTCTTTGATGAAGATGACATCATTATTTTGTTCCTCATGACTCAACAATATTCTAGAACACTCCAGTACCTTAGCTTGGTTCGATGATGATTCTTGTGGAGAATTCATCATCGTCTTAAAAGCCACTAATATTTTCCTCGATGTAATTGATGTTGAAGCTTGCCAATTTGTTATAGGGAGTTGCTTTTTTTGATCCATTAACACTTTCGCTACTTCTGGCAAAGAGCTTAAAATAGTTAAAATGTCCATGACCTTCATTCTCGCTTCAGCAAAATCGGGATGTAATTTGATCGAGTCAAGAACTGAGCAAAGATTCACAGTAATACCTGTTAAGTTTGAAATTTTGAAGAAATCTTTTATTTTCAAGCGAACAATGATCTCGAATATTGCAAGTGTTGAAGTTATAATAGTTCCTGACAATTGGGGCAACAACTTATATAAATCAGCAAACCTCTCCTCGTTAACTCTGTATATCTTTTCAATTCGTTTTGCTTTGAGGACATTTAGAGCTTCCGATAGCGTTATAGCAAAAAATGGCATTCTTGGTCCCTCAATCAAACGTTCTAGAAGCAATTCCGCTATAGACTCTTGTAAATTGGCATTTCGACATTTTTCTATTGTTAAGGCAACACATTGGGAGATTAACGCGTCATCTGTACCAAGACTGACTGCGCGTTGGATCAGAGTCTCAATAATCACTTTGGCTGCTTCCCCGTTATCCCTAAGCGATCTGTATAACTTTCGAGAACCTTCCCCTAATTCGTTTCTCAATGCCGTCAACAATGTTTTCACAATCATTTCTTTATGGTTGGAACCGATAGTCTCATTTAGCAAGTCTTCCATACTGCAGGCGACGCACCACAGAGAGTCTGAGGACAGAAGTACAAGCCACAATGGATCGTGTTCATCACATTCTGCATTTCGGGCATTTGGTACTATAATCATTGTATAATTATAGAGAATATAGACCTGATGCTGGTTATCTCTTTGTTTATCTCCTATTGGTTTATCCTATTGGCTATTAGAATCAAGCAATATGGGTGTCCTATAATATGATCAGTGGCGGATCTATAAATTTCTGAAGGGGGTGGGGAGACAAAATGTATACCGTACACATACAGTACCTCAGAGGCTCAGACCCCGCATTATATCATAAAATAACCCCCCCCCCCCCCCCCCCCCCCGATTATTATTATGGTAAACATACATAACATAGTAAATATACTTGGTAAAATTTCGATAAAGTTAATTAAACTATAAAAGTAAAGGTTTCTCAAGGTCTGTGCAAAATGCATGTTGGTTCCGTTCTGTAAAACTGTTTCATTGTTGTAAAATCTTCCTTATAATACAAACAATACAAACATAAACTTAAACTTAAATAGCTTTAGGTAAAGATAAAATCGTAATTATAAGGCACCATCAGATCACGGTACCGGTAAGTATAATACAGACAGGCACTGTCTGTGAATGAAATAACAGAATAAGGAAACGACACGTCCTTTTGATGTTGAATAGTAAGAATAATCAAAAATAGTCAGCATATGCACGGTAAAACTGTAGACTTCCTAAAATATTGCTCCAATCCTAAATACAGTATAATTATTATCTATAACTTAGGACATACTCCCACCGCCGAACAAAAAAAGGCTTCCTTAATTAATTAATTTACTTCAGATAAGTTCTAGTATCAAATTAATATTTGATCTTGTTTGAATGCTTCTAAATAAATAATTAATTAACATTCTCAAATTATATAGCCTTCGTCAAAATAACCTGATACCATATATCATAACAAAATAATATTTGCTTATAAAATATATTTTTCAAAGGGATAATCAATTAATTGATGTTAATCTTACTTTTTCAAAGGGATAATCACTAAATCTTACGTTAAAAATCTAAATAATCCTTAACGGTTTTCGCTCTCGGACTCAGATTCATTGCATATCGTAGCGATTCGCTGTTGGGCTTCAGTAGCAGCCTGGCGTTGTGGACGCAGTGAAACCTGTGATCTCATTGGGGCTCTGGTTGAATGAGAGGATAGTACCAGTAGTTTTGTTTCATCAATGAAACCCGTGGAACAGTTGTTAGAACCGAGTTCAATAGCGTCCGAATCAAGAGGATACAACTTCCTTACAGGGTACACTAGTAGTGTTAGTGTTCTAACTGCGTACGTAGGACGACAGAACGTACTGGGATGTAAGGAATGCGACCATTTCGAAAGGGGGTAATGTATTTGTACGATGTCATCACTCAAATTTGTGTGGTTGGATATGGGTTTTCCCATCGATTGTACTCGCGTAATGCTGTGAGATCAATTCATGAGACCAGCGAGTTTGAAACGCTTGTAATAAGTTTTGTATGTACAACTGACGGCGATTCATCGGATCTTAGAAACCATCTCGCTCGATAATTTGACTTGGTAATGTGGTAATACGATGTCCAACCTTTATTGTTGAGGATGTAATGTGATTGAGATCATCAATGTTAGAAGACACGTGGGTTAGTTGCCGGTCATTTAAAATAGCGACAATATCAATAACGACAGTCTGGGGCTGCTCCAATGAAATCAAGGCACGTCCCAATATTTTTATCAAAATATCCTTTACCATTATGATTAGTCGCTCCCAGAAGCCTCCTTACCAAGGAATATCTGGTGGGATTGTCTTCAAAATAGTCCTCTGATTGAGAAGGTAATCCTGTATACCTGGATCATCTTCTATAGCTTTTATAATTTTATTTGCAGCAGTGAGGTTAGTTGCATTATCACTTAGCATCAAAGGAGTAGAACGTTGACCACTAAACCCCCAAAACGCAATAATGAAAGATTTTGCGCTGGCATCCTTTGCTATTTCAAGATGAACGGCGCGTGAGGTTTCCCAAAGTAAACAGGACAATATAAACTTTAACATGTTCATTGCAAACCATTACAATGAGTTTACCAAGTCTACACCAGTTTAGTCCCAAAAGGTTTCAGGAATACCTTAAGGTTTATTTTCTCAAAGAACTCGAAGTATCGCAAAGTGCCTACAAGCAGAAAAATCACTTGGTGATTCCCTACTAAAAGTGTCTACAAGAACTATGGGAGTAATGTATAACTATTTGTGTGCAAAGTAGCACTTTGCAGCATTTTTACCCGAGTTTATATATGTACCTAGTGAGCGCAGCGAGGGAGGTCTACATAAATAAACAAGGGTCTTTAACGCTGAAAAGTGACCTTTGCATACAATGATGTATGTAATTTTGTTACATTGTCAACTTATCAGCGTTCGGTATGTGAAGAAATGATTTTATGGATGCTCATTTAAACATTTTAATCTTGTAAAAAGTAAAGTAAATTTTCTTCGGCCACTAGGCCAGGGATTACGCACAAAGTCTGACGACTTATTTCCAGTGCGTTCCCCCCAGAACTTTACTCCCCAGAGGAAACTCCAGTACTCAATTAGCTACCACTTAAGGATGCAAGGCAGAGATGCGCCCTACTCTGTACTATTTCAAATATAAGTGAAATTAATCATCAGGTACACAGTATTAATTATACATTTATATCTAATTAAAGTTTATTGTTATGTTATCTCCTGCATGGATATGATAAATCTTGATAATCCTATTGTTAATCCAGCTTTTAGTTTTACTGAACACTGTCGCCATTTTCTTTGGTCATTTTCTCTAAAGTTTCATCTATTGGACGTTTCAACGTAATGGTATACAATACACGTTAAACAATTAACTATTTACATACTTGTGTGTAAAGTAGCACTTTACAGTGTGATGATCCGAGTGGCTTTGTTACACGAACGAACGTTAGTGAGTGAGTGAAAATAAAGTCACGAGGATCAGAACACTGTAAAGTACTTTGCAACAAGTATGTAGGCCTAGTTTTATTCCAAAATTTTAACATCACGAAATGATTGTACATATACATTATAAGTGATAGAAACTGCACAAATTAAATTAGTTGCTGTATAAATAAATGTAAAAATGACATAAATCATGTTATAAATAAGTTAGCTTATATTTATGATGGCGTTTGGAGCCATGTTATAATAATATTGCTAGGCCCTACTGGTTATTAATAGCTATACCCCGCCTACCGGTAGTTAATGCAGTAGGCCTATATGGCTGTCAGGCAAATTTCCACCTATTGTTTACGTGGTATCCAATGGCGGCGTTAAGTAATGTCCCCTTAGTGGACATTACTTAACGCCGTCATGGGTTACCACGTAAACAATAACACCAAATACAATACTACATGTACAGGCCAATATAATGCTGTAATGTCCTCTAAAGTTGTAAAGTGCTAAATAACAACTCGCTGTTAATACTAACGGCAATTTTGGAATAAAAAATAATTACAAACAGTAGCTAGTCCTGTAGTCCTGTCACTGCAAACTGGATAAACCAGCACGCATTAATATAAATGGAAATACTGTAATACATTCTGGAATACGGTAATTGAAGTTGTTTCCAGTTTATGGATTACTTTGCAGTGTTCCGTCCTATAGGCCGCAACGTTGCAAAGTGGTACCTTGCAGCGTTGCGAGTAATTCATAAGAACATTGATAAGTTGACATAATGTAACAAATGACTTTTAGACCACTTTGAGAAAATCTCAAAGAACAGATGCACTTTGAGACACACTATATTCGTATCGTATCGTAGGCCCTTCTTGTCCATTTTTCCCCTTTTTTTCTCTCATTTTTTTCTGCAAGGGGGAGGGGGGGGGGGGTGGGTATGCTATGGCCCAATGCCCCCCCCCCCCCCCCCCCCCACCCCCTAAATCCGCCACTGATGATGATGAATTAAAAGAAAACAATAAATTACTTTCTGGTTGGTTATACTCTTTTTACTAGCTCCATGTGTACTAAGGTTCTTATCCAATAAAGTTATCCAATTAACAAAGAACTTGACATGTTTAATTATAATTACAACTTAGCTACTTAAATACGTTACAAATAATAAATAATTGAGAAACTATGTTCTATAGTGTAACGTAACAGAACAGAACAGCACTTATTCGATATTGGTCACCCAATTTTGAAATTTTTGAAAATAACCTAAAAACTTATACCGGTACAAGTTCAGAACATAAATTTTACATTCTAAGAGACTATACATTTTGATTTGTGTTAGCTAGTACTTTTTATTAGCTAGTGAAACAATAAAAATTGAAAATTTGAAAAACATTTTCTTGTGAAAATTACTTTTATCATTGCTTTTATTATTTATTAGCTACTATAACTTTTACTAGCTATTATGATAATTTAATTGAAAAATTTCAAAACTTTTAAAAAGTTTTTTTATTCATTTTATACACGTATTATATCCATCCCATGCTTTCTAAATACTAACCAGGCAAAAAAAGAAAAATTATCAAAAACTAGCTAGTAGATAAATTTTGGTGAGGGGTGTGGTGTACGCATACTGATACTGAACCAGTACGCACTATCAAAATCAAAATAGCCAAGTTGCTCTAAAAGTTGCCGGCCATGTTGCTGGTGAAGTTGCCACGTGTAAACAGTTTTAGCGATGAAATTAAGTTGCTCCAAAAAGTTGCTAGTTGCCGAGATAGTAGTTGCTCTAAACGTTGCCACGTGTAAACTGGCCTTAACATAAACGCCACCTTCCCAGGAGACCCCGGGAGATATTAGTCGAATTATAGATGAAACTTGCATGGGAGTAAATCTTTTAGTTAAATGGAGGATTCATTTCACAACATTATTAGTCTAATTTAGTGAATTCAAGTCTTTAGTGAATAGCATTATGGCATATTGGTAATAATATACATGTACTGTACAGTGTACCACACACTGTACAGTGTACCACACACTGTACAGTGTACCACACACTGTACAGTGTACCACACACTGTACAGTGTACCACACACTGTACAGTGTACCACACACTGTACAGTGTACCACACACTGTACAGTGTACCACACACTGTACAGTGTACCACACACTGTACAGTGTAGCACACACTGTACAGTGTACCACACACTGTACAGTGTACCACACACTGTACAGTGTACCACACACTGTACAGTGTACCACACACTGTACAGTGTACCACACACTGTACAGTGTACGACACACTGTACAGTATACCACACACTGTACAGTGTACCACACACTGTATAGTATACCACACACTGTACAGTATACCACACACTGTACAGTATACCACACACTGTACAGTATACCACACACTGTACAGTATACCACACACTGTACAGTGTACCACACACTGTACAGTGTACCACACACTGTACAGTGTACCACACACTGTACAGTGTACCACACACTGTACAGTGTACCACACACTGTGCAGTGTACCACACACTGTACAGTGTACCACACACTGTACAGTGTACCACACACTGTACAGTGTACCACACACTGTACAGTGTACCACACACTGTACAGTGTACCACACACTGTACAGTGTACCACACACTGTACAGTGTACCACACACTGTACAGTGTACCACACACTGTGACTGTACAGTGTACCACACACTGTACAGTATACCACACACTGTACAGTATACCATACACTGTACAGTGTACCACACACTGTACAGTGTACCACACACTGTACAGTGTACCACACACTGTACAGTGTACAACACACTGTACAGTATACCACACACTGTACAGTGTACCACACACTGTACAGTGTACCACACACTGTACAGTGTACCACACACTGTACAGTGTACCACACACTGTGCAGTGTACCACACACTGTACAGTGTACCACACACTGTACAGTGTACCACACACTGTACAGTGTACCACACACTGTACAGTGTACCACACACTGTACAGTGTACCACACACTGTACAGTGTACCACACACTGTACAGTGTACCACACACTGTACAGTGTACCACACACTGTACAGTGTACCACACACTGTACAGTGTACCACACACTGTGACTGTACAGTGTACCACACACTGTACAGTATACCACACACTGTACAGTATACCATACACTGTACAGTGTACCACACACTGTACAGTGTACCACACACTGTACAGTGTACCACACACTGTACAGTGTACAACACACTGTACAGTGTACCACACACTGTACAGTGTACAACACACTGTACAGTATACCACACACTGTACAGTGTACCACACACTGTACAGTGTACCACACACTGTACAGTATACCACACACTGTACAGTGTACCACACACTGTACAGTGTACCACACACTGTACAGTGTACCACACACTGTACAGTGTACCACACACTGTACATAGACCATGTCCGGAATTGTCACAATTCAGTGATTTGGATCTCCCTGAAATTGTTCTACAAATCTTAATGAGATTGCATGAAAAACAGTTTCAACTCCCTCATCCTTACTGGATCACTCGGAATTTTTATTTTCGCTTTCAATCCTTTAGCTACAAGCGTTTGAAAAAAGGGCCTCCGTCGAAATATCTTATTGTTCTGGAACATCACCAATTTGCTACTTACTCTTCCCTACTGTTCATTTTATTTGGCTTGAGTGAAGCAAATTTACGTAGAATTTCCATGAATAAACATATGATCCGCAAAATAAAATTTTGTAGACTTTGTTGGTACTGGTAGAAAGCTTGCCATGTAAGGATTCCAAATATGTAATACAATCTGAATTTAGTTGAAAAATAGCTGAGATGTGGGCGTTCGAAAGTTGCATGGTTAGGCATCGGCGCAAGGCTATTTTATTATATTTACAGTAAAAAATACACCATGTTCTAGAACATTTTGTTTATTTATGAATAGCTGCGTACTCGTATAGAGGTATTGCATTGTTACCAAGCAACGTATGGGATAAACAAAATGTCTGAGAATATATATGGTGCATTTATTAATTATTATTATTATAGCCTCGCGTAGATGCAAATACAGTACATGTAACTTCCGAACGCCAATATCTCAGCTATTTTTCAACTAAATTCAGATTGTGTTACATATTTGGAACCCTTACATTGTCAGCTTTCCACCAGTACCAACAAATCACTATAAGGTTGAAGAATAACTACAGTGTATGTGTAACTGGTGAAATATCGATGGAGACATTTTTTAAACGCTTGTAGCTAAAGAATGAAAGCAAAAATAAAAATTCTGGCACACCCAGCAAGGAGGAGGGAGATGAAACTATCTATGTTTCAAATTTCATGCAATCTCATTAAGATTTGTAACAAAATAATGTGTGAATTACGTCGTGGTAGTGTATAATAAATAATAAATCGGGTTTATCTCAAGATTATCACCCCTTTTCCCCCCTTAGTGGTTCGCCCCAGTGTAACACCCACCCCCCTTGCCTCTCTTAGTGGTGGATAGTTGGAATTTATAACAACCCCTAAAATCGGTGACAACACTCAGCCACAGTAAAAAAAAACTGTATACCAGTCAAAAATGGCCAAAACAATGCGCAGTTGATGCTGTGATCTATTGTGCCTAAATTCCACCTATATAGCAATCAGTTGATAGCCCCAGATAACCACTCACCCCAGTGGTACGCTTCAGTATACCACCACTATGCCTACTCCATATTACTACCTTTTCACTTAGTAGTTCGCCCCTGTGTACAAAATACAAACAAACCTCTCCTTCTTCACTCACATCTTCATCATCATTGGATGTTTTTAACTTCCTCTTCACATTCTTTCGACCTTTCTTTTTCGTATTTTTAGGAGTTTGCCGATAACCTAGTTTATTCTGAGGACACCTGGTAAAATAAGCAGCTACGATATTATATACTGTAGGTGCATAGGGTTTGTTATCTAGGTATCCGGGACATTCAGTAAAATAAAGTAGATATTCATTATATAATGTCTGATTGTTTATTAACCAACCAACCTCAGACTAATGTGTCCGAATTCTCCACACTCGTAACATCTTGATTTATCAGTATAAACACGTTTCTTAATGAATTCACTCGCTCTACCGTTGTCTTTAGCGATACTGGCCGTTATAGTTCTACCGAACAACACCTTGCCATCCATCTCTTTGGCGGCCGTAACCGCATCCTCAATTCTTACGAATAATATAAATGCTATCCCGATTCCCCTATGTGTGTGTTTGTCTTTGTTAACGGTTACTCTGTAAAACCATTGCGGAACAATTAAATAATCGTAAGAAAAGTGGAAAAGGAATTCACCTAGTTAAAGTATTATGGGAAGTTTATTCACACACATAATTTCATAGTATAATTATTAATAGTTCAACTAATAATAATAATAGCTATAATACAACGGAGATAGAATGGTGGACAAATTGCGGTAAAAAGTAACTCGATCTATATTTTTTCCAGTGGTAAAGACAGTAAACAACAAAACGATTTAATTATTTAACCACAAACTATATTCCACACTTCGCTACAGCAGAGATGGGATGGAGAACTCGCAATCAAAAGTCAACGTTTCGAAGGGAAAAAATCGACGCAAATAACAGCCAATCACGTTACGAGAAAAATTAAGATGTAGGCCTAACCTCTGTATAGGCTCCCCCCCAGTATCTCCACACTGATCTCACCATTCAAAAAACAAAAGCTTTGGATATATCATTACCTATAATCAGTGCTGCGAACTGAAAGACAATTTGACTTGTTTCGGTTTCAGTTTCAGTTCTAATAAACACGTTCAATTCAGTTCAAGTTCCAGTTCCCAAAAAAAATTTCAGTTTCAGTTCTAATATACCTATTTATTTCAGTTCCAGTTCCCAAAATGAAATAGTTTCAGATCCAGTTCCAGTTTTAAAAAAAATAAAAACTTATAGTTTCAGTTTAGTTCCTATAGCTAGCTATCTATATAATTATTTTTTTTATAACTTTGTCCTAATCACCGCATCGTCTTTGGAGAGTCATAGACTTCGTCTGCGTGTTTGATATAAAAGGCGTTTAAGTTCCAAATTGACTGGTTCGAGTGGGGGCGTTTATGTTTATGTTCTAGATTTTCAGCATTTTGAATCTAAATACCCTAATAAAGAATGTTGTTAAATTTAACAAGTTAAACAAATGAAATAATTCAAATAAAACCAGGGTTATCTTTATTACAATGCAGCCTATTACACGTTCGTGGGGTCTTCGCGCAGCACGAAGTGAGCAAAGCCTTTAGCATATGGGTACCATTAACGAGTTGTCTGCCGTTAGTCAGAAGCCTTCAACACAATACTCGTCCTCCTCTTGTGCCTCGTTGCGTTCGTTCGTTTTTGACGAAACTTCAGATTCTTTCTAAACTTTCGACGGACTACATACATACCAAGTTTCGTTTAATTTCATCAAGGAATAACCGAGTTATTAGCGATCAAAAATTTACGACTACAGACAACTCGCCAATGGCCCCATATGCTAAGGCTTCGCTCACTTCGTGGCTCGCCCCACAGCGGTACAACACCCTACTACATTTACCTTCAGTCTTAACAATCAGTTAACTATCAACAATGTTAACGTTCCACATTGTAATATTCGAGTAAATACGGTCTATTAGTATTTAATTACAAAGTTCGAATTAGAATAGTTAGAATTTGAATTGAATATATAAATAAAAATTATGTTTTATTTATAGCGCTTTTAGTTAAATGACCAGTGCGGCAATGGCACGACCTAAAAAAGTTAATAACTTTATAAGGAATTACTAAATTTTGGTGAAACTTTCTTAGTTATATTCAATATTAAATATTATAGCTTTACAATAATTATGTGGTTATTAAAAGCTAATATTATTCATATTATTGCAGTAACTTGTTATGCAAATCTATAAGTACCGCACAGGATCCCATAACCTCTTTATCAGTATCAGTTGTAGATAATTTTGAGTGAAGGAAACAAGTAAGTTTAGATACCATTCGGGATTCGGGATTCGGACAACTGAATTCTATTAGTCTCCAATATCCTCAGTAATATATCCATACAGCCGAGCCAATCGGCCGAAGTGATTGGCCAATAATCCATCCAATCCGACGCGATAATATCCCGGGAATGTGGATCCTGATTCAACGGGTCTAGAATAACCGGCGATAGAAGATTAACTAACCGAAACAAATTAGGGACCATTTGAGATGCATTTTCTATTGCAAGAAAAGCAACACGCAATATCCCAAATCGTCGTCCTAAAACCGATGAAGTTAACATTTCTAAGTCGATGAGGCGGTTTAAAACTTCTAAATCAGGTAATAGTATTACGCCGTTATAAAACCTGAACATCACATCCGTGACTAAATTGCAAACCTTCACGTAATCTTCATCAAATGATGCATTATTTTCACTCGAATATCTTACAAGACAATCTACTAGGTATCCCATGACAGTCCGCATGTTCTTAGTAACAGCCTGTAAATCAGCCATATTGTATTTACTGGAGTTCGTGTTTAAATCTAAGATTATGTTACGCAGTCCTTCAACAATTTCATATACAAACGGTTTCATTAATATCATAAGATCGTCTTCTGGAATTACTTTTAGAAATTTGCAGAGATTTATAACAAATTTTGGAGTTTCGATTGAGAAAATATCAGCATCGTTTTTATACCAATACATCGGTAGTAGAAACATGGCGGGTAGATGGTAGTTAGTTATAGTTCGAGTGGTTACTGAGGGGTGATAATGTTGCGAAATGTTATTAAGAAACATTTGAATTATTTCCATTATAGAAACACCTACACTTTCAATCATATCTGTTTCTTGCGCGTTTATATTATCAGAATACTCAACCAAAACCACGTGGTCCAAACCTCGAGCCAAAACGGAAGAAAGACACAATAAACCATCTGGGTTATCGCGGAAAAAACAATAACTTCCATCCAAAAACGAAAGTTTAATTTCATTACAACAAAGTTTCAAAAATAGACAGGAAATATCAAGGCCCTTATCTTTAATATAATCCCATCCAGGAAGAATAATGAGTATTCTAGAACACAAATAAACAGCGATAAATTTACGGTCCTGGCCGCGACTAGATTTCAGCAACCTTTCAATATTACACCACGATTTAGTAATCCAGGATTCCTGACGATTGAAAAAGTTATAAGGGGCGGTAGATAGTAAATCATATAAGACTAAACAGCAGTCGGTATGATTGACAGGCCAGTCAGGGCGAAGTGGAAATAAATTATTGAATAAATAGTCGATGAGATCATTCAATCGCGTTCTATGCTGAGCCCAAATTGTTGAACCATGGGTTTTCAATGTCGAGACAATAAAATGTAGCGTATTTGTATATCCAAATATACAAATTTGTAAAATGCTGTCAATTATATTTCCTTTCAAGGATTTCAAATTGTGTAACCCGAT